>CM069909.1:1852166-2137250 GCA_036172215.1 Camellia granthamiana
GACCAAAACACTCTCGCTTATGCTGGCTGGGCAAGGGACGGCTGTTGGTCGATTGTAACAGGAGCGCAAAGGAGGAGCAGATCTGTAAGGGGAGAGAGAGAGGACATAATTAGGTGCGAGGATTTTAAGTTTTTGGTACAACTTGCAATTTTTCTGAGGTGGCACTAATTAATTGGTTGGCCGTGAAAGAGGGATTCACTGCACATCCTTGAAAAAACTTTAATCTCTTAATTTAATAATCTAACAAAATACAAACGATGGACTTAAAATGTAGATACATGCTTGTAATAAGTTCTCGTTTGGCAAGTGTCCTTTTTAGTCAATAAGTCAAAAAATTATTAAAAAATTAAAAAGTCAACAACTCATATCAAAAAGTCAAAAATTCTCTTTTCTCTTTATTTTTTGTACATCTTTTCGTAAAAAGTCAAAAAGTGATCACAAACATACTAATTTTTTTTACATAATATTTTAACCAAAAAATTATTAAAAAAACATATTTTCAACAAGGTATAAATATCATAAAAAGTTTTATGAAACTCTATATAATATATAACAAAAGCATTACAAACTAATTAAAGGAAGAATTTTCATGAAAGATATTTCTACCCAACATTATTGGCTTTAATAATTGACAGGCCTACTTGACGTGACCTAGGTAAAGAACCACATACGAAAAAACAGAAAAAAAAAGAACAGCAATGCTAGGTATCATGAAAATTTTTTTATGAAAATAATCATGAAAGCTTTGTGACCTTTGGATTACACTTAGAATGAAGTACCACACACTAATCAAGGTAATCCAAGGATCATAAATTTTTCATGATCATTTTCATGACAAATATTTTCATGATCCCTAACTTTTTTTCAAAAAAAAAAAAGCAGCACGTACGACAAAAGACAATCTCAATTGGTTGGAGTAGGACAGCTGGTAGGTGCTTGCTCTTGCTCTTGCTCTTGCTCTTGCGCTCTCTCTCTTTTTTAAGTTTGTGGCTCCTCCTCGTCCATTGTATCACAAATGGTGTGGCCCCTTGTCTCCGGCAGAAATGTGACGAATAACCCGCATAACCCAATCGTCACCCCAAACACCCCATATGACAGCAATCCTGAATTATTCCTTCCAGCTGCGACCAAAACAGGGCCGAACACCCCACCCAAAACCACTGCCTGCCTCACCATAGACATGGCCGAGTTCCTCACGCACGTCGGAAACAACTCTATCGTGTAAATCAGCAGCACGTTAAACGCAGTGCACGCACTGAAAGAATGATATCATCTCCAACCCAATCTGGAACCCCCTCCACCACCAACACCACGAGGACGTCATCATCTGTCTCCTCTCCCGGTCCATTATTATTATTATAATCATCATCGTTGCTCCTCATGACCACTACCAAGAACGAGCACATCACGCTACACATGCCGCTCAACGTGGTGAACCCTAATAGGGAGCCTTTCCTGTTCAGTCTCCTACTAGTAAGAATGTGACCAGCGACGCCGGCAGCTCCGACAGGGCGTTAAATGTGGTGCTCAGGTACAGATTCAAAGCCAAGCTTCCCACCCCCAGCGGCATCCCATAGTACACCATCCCGATCCCAAAACCAATCACCATAACAGCCAACAATCGTTTCAAAGCCCAACTTTTCTCCAGCAGCATCTTCATGGCCGAGTACAAGTAGAGGCCGCCAACCACCACCACGACGTCGTCCTTATCCTTGTCCTTGTCCTTGCATGATTCTCTTCTACTACTTGAACTTGTTCAACATCATCATCATCAAAATCAAAATAAATGGACTTCGTCAAGCTACTACGTTTTGCAGGGGTTGCAAGAGTCTTAAGCGTGGCGAGGAATTCTTGTTTACGTCCTCGGAGGAAGAGCCATCTGGGAGACTCGAGGGCTAAGAATGAAATAAGACACAGTAGAAGATTGCCGGAACACATGTCCACAGATACAGTAACCTCCATGAAGAGCCCTATTGAAGTAAGCGATGGCTGGTAAGGATAGAAAGCCAAGGGTGAAGCAAATGAAGCCAATAATACCGACCTGGGGTCGCCAGCGTTTCCCGACGAGCTCCGTGGATAAGACGAGAGCGCAGGTTCCAATGGTGGAACGGCCAAAGCCGCTAACAAATCTGAGGGCTGAGTAGATCCAGATGTTGGTGGAGAAGAACACTGTGGAGAGGCCAGCAAGTGACATGAGGAGGCAGGATAGGAGTAGCATGTTCTTGCGACCCAGTGATGAGGAGTCTGCAAGAGTAGCCAGGATGAATCCACCGGCAAGGCAACCCATGAAGAATGATGACGCCGGCAGCCCTGTCATTATCGAACCGGCACATTCCAATGACCACTCTGAGATTATGGAGGTGTCGATGGGCATATCCCAAGCCCATGAATTCCTCGGAAGTTGGCAGATCATCATCATCGTGTCACCACCACCAGTAGTAGTAGTAAGGTGCCATGTTGGTTGGGCATCCGTGAACACGCTGACGAAGGTTTGTTGTGCGTCAAAGACCCACGCGACCGATACGAGGGCAGCCTGAAAGAACTGAGCCCACCCGAAATCTCCTAGACACTGTTCGATAGTCTCATCCAAGGTGGAGGAGGAGGATGAGGGGGGTATGTATTTCTCATCACCCTCTACCCTCCTAATACCACTCGGAGTTGTTCTGACTCGGTTCGTGATAGAATTAGGGGAGTTGGATCAGCCATCTCTCTCTCAACTACACTCTTTCCTTTGCTTTGCTTGCGTCCCTCTCTTTTGTTACCCTCCTCTCTAAATACTGAGAACAGACACAGACAGACAGCGCATGATCACAACTAGAGGTCTCTAACTTATCCTATAATAATGAGTAATGCTAGGGTTTATGAAAGAAAATGTTAGAGGTCCCAAATTTTCTACTAAATAAATGATTAAATGTCTCATATGGGTGTGGGGTCTATAAACTGCGGACCTCACACCCATGTGAGACATTTGGTCATTTGTTTGGTAAAAAATTTGATGTCTCTAGCATTACCCTTATGAAAAAAGTGTCATAAAAATGATCATTAAAAATTCTTTACTTTTAAATTATACATATAATAAACAGCAATGCTAAGTATCATGAAAAGTATTTTATGAAAATGATCATGAAAGATTTGTAACCTTTAGATTACACTTAGAATAAAGCAACACACACTAATCAAGGTAATCTAAGAGTTACAAATCTTTCATGATTATTTTCATGAAAAATTTTTCATGATCCCTAACATTTCTCTATAATAAAACACCACATACTAATTAAATGATGAAAAATCTTCATGATACATTTCATGATCTTTTTTTCATGATCCCTAGTATTATTCTATAATAATATCATTTTCTTATCAGTAATGCTAGGTATCACGAAAATTTTTTCATGAAAATAATCATGAAAGCTTTGTGACCCTTAAATTATACTTAGAATAAAACACTACACATTAATCAAGGTAATTCAAAAATTATAAATTTTTTATGATTACTTTTATGACAAATTTTGTATGATGCCTAACTTTTTCCTTTTCTTATAATATAACGATGTCAAGTCAGTGGCTTTAGTCTGTGACGACAATAGATCGGAATTGAACAAAGCACAACCAAAAAATTAAAATTTAAAATTTAAAATTTAAACATCCGAGCTAAAACCATCCATCCGAACATAGAATAGCTTAAACATCCGTGTTAATTAACTTAATTATAAAAAAAACAAAAACTATCCAACTGAACATAGATTGACTTAAACATCGGTGTCAATGAACTTAATTATTACAAAAAAAACAAAAACTATCCCAATTGAAAATAGATTGACTTAAACATCAGTGTCATGACCCTGATACCCCTTTGTCATTAACTTGTGTTATGATATCTCTCTGTTATGATCCGAACCTGTCCCTACGGATTAAGGTCATAACCAGTCAGTAATCAAGAGATTACCTACGATCTCAAACCTGATTAAACATATTCCAACAGAGTAAAGGGGGCCAAAACGAAAGCAACTTAAAAATTTTGTCTATAGAGCTGTGCTTATATGGCACATCATAACATTTCACATATATTCATTAATAACCCACATCAAAAGGAAGTTAACATATAAGTTTTACACAATAAGATCATTCATGTCATAGTCAGCCAAACCAAAAACATATGTACATGGTGATCTAATATTTTCACCAAGGTAACAAAAAGGGAGACAAAAGAAACAGAACAAGTCTCGTGCGTGAGACGTTTGGGCTGACTCTTCAAAATCTTGACTTTTCTCACATAACTTCACCGAGGCTAGGTTTGAACATCTTTTTGCTTACCTACATACACATGAATGAGAGTGAGTGAATGCCCAGTGAATAATATCAAATAAAGACAGTACATGAATGAAATTCGAAACAGATATATCAAATGACCTTAGGCCCATTCATGTTTCCATTTGGGGTATTACACGGCTTCAAGCCCGAACATATCAAACTACGTCTGGCCTATCTCATCTTTAACGGACGGTCTTAGGCCCAATTCATTCATGTCAAACGGCCTTTGGCCCATTCACTCATTTCCGACGGCCTTTGGCCTAATCATTCATATCCGACGACCTTTGGCCCAATCATATGGCATAACGATTATTTGTCCATAATTCGATTAACAAACTTATATAACTCATATAGGAGTAAGTAATTGGACAAATAGCATACTTCGAAATATCTTTACTAAGATATTACTCACAGTGTTCTGCCGGATGATTTGCCCTTGTGCTTGACCCTACACATTTCATAAGCATAATGGGTCACAAACGATTCAGTCTTAGTTCATATATCGTTCTTAGGCTTCTCCTTTATCTTTTTAACTCATTTGTAGTGTTCAATGCATGCCTAAGAGTGCTTAGGAATGGAAGAAAACGGAAAACAAATCATACAACACATTTTGAAATTCTCTAAAACAGGGCTTCCCGCTCGAGCGGACCCCTTTGGTCAACAAAAGTTCTGGTTACCTCGATTTTTTATGCTTGAGCGTGATTTCAAACGCTCGAGCTAAGAGTCAAATTATGCGACTGGGCGCTCGAGCGTGACTCTTTCCGCTCGAGCGGACACCAACGTCTACAAAAATTCTAAAAATTTCAATTAACACATAAATCAAGTCAATTTCTGAATCGGATGCCGATAAGGCCTTCAATTCGCAAACCGAAATGAAAACATGAACAGATCTTTCTATGTTAAACAGATATATGCACACATAAGGCAACCTATGATGCAACATTTCACTTCAATTATTTATTAGGCGTAATTAAGCATGAGTTAACGTTAATCATGGGTCAGGTTGTTACACTTATGCTCCAATTTATATAAGCAAAATGATATTTTTAATGAGAAGTCTTATGATCAATATCTCATACTAATTTTTTGATTTTTTTTAATTTTAAACAATTTAGAAAATCCCGATTGGTTAGCTTCCATTTAACTTTTATTTTATAATTTCACATAGAGGTTTTGATTTTAAAAATAATTTTGTATGAGATTTTGAAACTCTCATAATATCTCTCCTTAAATGTATTTTTTTTTTATAAAATATATAGATATATCGATAATCTCAATGTCACTTTTACTGCTTCTTAATCCAAAAATTATGAGATAATTATGATAATTTTAAATTTGTATTTAAAACTTATAAATTATGAGATAGATTATTATAATTTTAAATTTATATTGTGTCGATTTTAAATTTAAATTAAAATTAATAGATTTCTTTCCATATTTAATGACAGTTTAAATTCTAATAGAATAAAATTTAAACATTTTAATTAATTAATTTTCGTGTAAGCTAGTTGATCTTTTGACCTAACTAATTAAGCTAAATCGTTTTTAGTTTGAATGATTTGCTGACTTAACCGTGATTTTAGCAGTTTTACATGTTACGATGATTCTTTTTTACTCATTAAGTATTTAAAATTTCTTTAATTATTTCCCTATCAAAAACCAATATGATAATTTTTTAAAATTCATATATTTTTATTCTAAAATAGTGAAGTATTAGAATTATGTCATTTTTTTTTTATAATAAAGCATAATTTTCAATACAACAATTTTAATCTATCTATATTATATATTATAATAAAGGAACATTTGAAAGAAAACCCTTAACCTTATATATAAAACTTTAATTACGAAAGATAAAAAATATATATATATATAATTATCATATTTTTAATAAATAATATATTATTTTATCCCATGCATAGCATGGGTGATATACTAATAATATGTGAATTTAATTGGCTTTTATCCTATGTGAGAAAGATCAACTTAATTATTTCATTACTTTAATCCTATATTAAAATTTTATTATTTTACATTACATCAACTTATATTTTAAAAAATTGTTTCCGTATATTTTGTTTTTGAAATAAAAGACAAATAATGTTGTTTGTATCAATTAATATATTAATTAGTGTATTAATAAATAAAAAAATAAAAATAAAAATAACGTTCAATTAGTACACATTAAAATGTATTTAGGAGAGAAAAAATTGGATACATACCTAATCTCTGGCATGGTGTATAAAATGATTATCCTATGACTTGAACCCATAGTATAATTTTAAAAGTTTAAAATTTTTGTAATTTGTATAATGAATGAGGTGAGAGTGTTGATATGATAATCTTATGCTATATGTTAATATATTAATTCAAAAATGATAAAAATTTTATTAAATGTCTCACATAAATATGGGACTCACATGAAATTCACATTATATAAATTCCATACATATAAAATATTTGATAAAAATTTTAATAAAATTTTTAAGATTACTAATATTATTCATATGAATTAATATATTAATTGATTTGCATGACTCCCCCGATCAAAGATACAGCCCTTCCAAGAAAGAAAAAACAAAAGGGTTCATAAATACAGATGACGTGGGAGGTTGGCATTATTAGATGGGCCAAGGGTAGATCAAACAAATGTGGGATGAGATGGAGATGCGTGTTTAGTGTGGACTCGGTTGTCTCTCTATCCCACTTGTTGATTTATTTATTAAGAGTAGAGAAAGAGAAAGAGAAAGAGAAAGAGAGAGAGATGGGCTAGCTAATCCTTCTGGGCCTCTCATTAGGAGTGGCTCAAGAGAATAAAACACATAAAAAAAGGAAACGACAAAGAGCAGTCTAAAGCCAGAAGAAGAATCTATAGATACTATATATTAAGTAAAAAGAAATTTTTAACCCGCACGTCTTGTTAGGGTTTTAATTTTTTAATTTAAATTTTTTAATTTTTTGATTTTAAAAAAAAATTTAGTATTTATTAATTTTTTCCAACTTTTAAGTCTTACCCTCATAATAATACTTTAATGCATTAAGAACAAGTATAAAATTTTTTTTTGAAAAGTCCAACACATACGATTATTATCAAAATATTAAACTTTAATATAATATAATAAAAAAAGATATTTAATTCTTTGAAAAGTCCAACACATGATTATTATCAAAATATTAAACTTTAATATAATATAAAAAGGGAAAAAAAGAAGACATTTAAAAAAAAAAGTTAAAAATCATAATTTACATATATAAATAATTATGAACACAATCTGTACATAGCACAGATGATATGCTAGTATATATATAAAGCAAAAAAGGACGGCCCAGCATGCCAGTTTTTTTATTTCTACTCTTATCCCTCTTTTGTAAATCAATGAACTTGGCAAATAAAAGCTAAGAGCATCTCCAACCGTGACTCAGATTTTTCACCAAATCTGAGTAAAAAATGACCAATTTCAGCAAATTTGATACCAACTGCTCCAATGCTTCACCAAATTCAGCTAATATGCTTCAGGGACAACCGGGTGGTCGACCGGACCGGTCGACCGGTTAGAGAAATTTTTTTTTTTTTTTTTTTTAAAATTGTTTGAACCTTTTCTTGAACTGTCTGAACCTTTTTCAGGGACAACCGGTTGGTCGACCGGCCGGTCGACCGGTTGGTCGACCGGTGTGAGAAATTTTTTTTTTTTTTTTGAATTGTTTGAACCTTTTTCCGGGACAACCGGTTGGTTAACCGACCGGGCAACCGGCTGGTCGACCGGTTGATATCCCCAACGGTCAGGAACAGTGATTTGGTGAAATGCTTTGGCTGTACTCAGTTTGATGAATTATTTGATGAAAACTCAATCTGATGCTGGGTTTGATGAAGCGTTGGAGCCGGGAACAGTACCTTTTTCACCAAATTTTGAATTTGATGCTGGGTTTGATGAAGCGTTGGAGATGGTCTAACATGACCCGTTTTTTTTTTTTTGGACATAAAAGGCACCATGCATGAGCTTGAGCGAAGATTATTGTGAACCGTATACGGCCCCACATAAATAAATAATTCAAAAGGTAATTTTAAAAATCTCAAAAAAATTATTAAAATTGTTATTAAATATTTCATATGAGTATGAGACTCATATTATGTAAGTCTCATATGTAATAAAATTTTTAAGAAATCTAAAATTTTGGTAATTCAAATTTATATGTAGCATCGTTGTTTTGTGACACACACAGCATCTTCAATAAATGTTTTAGATTTATAACAATAGTGTCATGCTAATTAACAAATTTTTACAAAATTTTGGACATTTTCCTCCTTCAATAGTTGTGCTGAGGAGTTCGCTAGTGTAAAATGTTCTCATGTATTAATAACATTTTTTCAAAAATAAATCTAATAAAATATATAATTATCAAATCGATTTAATTTTTTTTAAAAATAATATATACTGAAGACTTTATAAAAAAAATTAACGGAGCCATTCATTTTTTTTTATATTGGAATAACATAGCCTGGATCTCACGAACTTCTTAAATTTAAATTTATTATTTAATATAACATATTTATAATTGATAAATATTAGTGGGATTAGTGTGAAGCTTATTAGAGCATCTCCAACGGTGACTCAGATTTTTCACCAAATCTGAGTCAAAAATGACCCATTTCATCAAATTTGATACGACTCACTCCAACGGTGCACCAGATTCATGAAATGTGCTTCGGGACAACCGGGTGGTCGACCGGCCGGTCGACCGGTTAGAAGGATTTTTTATTTTATTTTATTTTTTTTAAAATTTTTTTGAACCTTTTTCTGAACTGTCTGAACCTTTTCCGGGATGACCGGCTGGTCGACCGGTGTGAGTAATTTTTTTTTTTTTTTTTTTTTTTGAAATTTTTTGAACCTTTTTCTGAACTGTCTGAACCTTTTCCAGGACGACCGGTTGGTCGACCGGCCGGGCAACCGGTTGGTCGACCAGGTACTCTCTCCAACGGTCCGTAACAGTGTTTTGGTGAATTCAGTATTTCGTCCTCAATCTGATGAAACATTTGATGAAATCTCAATCTGATATCACTTTTGGTGAACCGTTGGAGCTGTGAACAGTACCCTTTTCATCAGAATTTAAATTTGATATCAGTTTTGGTGAACCATTGGAGATGGTCTTACATCGATACGTGTGTCTCATTAGACAACAAATGAATTATAATATAAAAATGTGATGGATATTGTTAATATCTGCCCTAAATAGGCTTAATTTAATTGTTCATTTTTATTGCAGTAATTTATGAAAGATGTACAATCATTTTAAATATCTTAATATATGCCTTAAAAGATACATGCTAATAAGATCTAAATATAACAAAGATTACATTATTAAATTTTTACTACTAATTTAATGTATTGGGTATTGGATAATAAAGATTATTCATTTTCAAATTTTACGGGGATAAATTGCAAATGAAATAAAGTATAAGAAGTTAAAATGCATTTTGCCTTCTAAATAAATGACGAAATATAAGAATATTTTAATCTTTTTTATAAAATCCGCAACGGACATAACAGTATACTTCTGTTGGTTTTTTTGGCTTTTGAAAGTTAATAGTGTAAATTTAAGCATGCCGGCAAGAATTAATCAGTCCTTATAGGATTTTAATTGCTAATCAATTATCAAATGATTATGTTGAAGTTCTTTCAACCTCAATGAAGAGGACTTTTACTTGTGACTTGTTTTAGAGAAATTTATAAGAAATAACAAGTACAGAACAATTCAGTAACTGAATTTCATTGAGAAAATCGGAACTTACAATGAAATGACCCAGCTTTGAAAAGATTTACAGTAACGACTACTTGAAAACTACTCCTAGGAAATGAAATACAGTACATGAATTGAAGTGCTGAAAATGTAAAGAACTAGAAATGTAAAAACTGGAAAGGAAAAACGAAATAAATAAACTGGTTTCTGAATCTGAGTCTAGATCCTGAATTTGAGTCTGGGTCCCGGATTCTGGGGCCTTCTCCTCTATTTATACTTTTCAAAGGTAACCATCGAAATGGGTTTCCAACCATCGAAATGCACTTCCATGATCTCTGGTCATGGCTTCATACAATCAGCTTCCACTATGCCATTTCTTTAGTTAGGCTTCCCTTTTGCATTTGAAATTCGAACTTTTGAGTAACCGTTGGGCCATATTACCCCGCGCCTTCTCACTGCTTCTATGTAACGCAGACCCACCATTACCATATGAACTACCACGTTTCCGTTGCTAATTGGAGACTTGCATTAATTCCCCAAAACACCCTTCACGAGCCATGTGTTAAACTATGACTGGCCTGTACAAAATATATAGCCAACATTACCCCCGCACTAATATACCCAATACTTGGTGATATTAGTGGATTAGTGCACTTTATCCACGTCCTAGGACGTGCATGGACTTAGGCTAAAGTATAACTGCCTTTTTAAAAGTGAAATGTCGAACTTTAAAAAATCCTTCCTTATGTTTTGAAACATCCCTCCATTATTTGTGAATACGAAGAGTCTGATACGCCTCCAATGGCTAATCAAGCTTTCTCTTACATTGATCGAGCATACGATGAGGTATTTGACAATGATGACTAACCTCAAAAGAACCTTATGCATTTATCGGCCACATTTATCCACCCCCATTTATACAAGTTATGGAAGCTTTTGCACTATATGAACCTCTGGACCAAGCATTTGCACAAATGGATCTTAGAAGCTCTCCATCCGCTCTAAAACACTTTGTATGGGATGGAGCTGCTTCATTGTCCCCTGGAAATACTGGCTGGGATGCTTGGCCCACACCCACTCAACCTCAAACAAGGGAACGAATCCACCATCGATTCTTTGAATTTGATGATCCCACTGCAATTCATCCCTCCATGTGCAGTTCTGTAATATATCCATACATCCCCCTTAACCGTCTTCACAGCCATGAAGACAACTTGTTTTCAGCCTGGTATACTTCCACCTTGCCATCCAGAATAGTGCGAACGACTCCACATCTTGTTGAGGCCTTGGGAATCAGTCCTGCACTCCTAGCCCAAAAACCAAAACTCTGCTCCTCTGATTGGCTAGAATGCGTGAACAAGCCGGAGTTCCCACCTTCATTTGAAGAGGACCCAGCTATTCCTTCCCCGCTCTCCAATCCTAACTAGGTTGAAGAACTGAAACTCACCATCTTCGAGAGCCAGTATTTTGCTCCCTACCAAGCCCCAGTTCTTCATACTGCTTAACAACAGTATAGAGCCCAAACTTTACTTGCCGTTTTTTTTCCATTTATCCTTTGAAGTCCTTCGAGATGACATTCCTCACAAGAAATTATTGTAGTCCTATGATATTATGTCTCGAAGCCACATCCTTAACCCTATAGCCCAGGTAAAGCTTCATACTTTCTTGGATCAACTTCCTTTTCTACTCAACTGGAACACAAACGCTTTTATTACCAGTGAGTTATTGGAGAACACCTCTGCTGCTTGTATTCAAATTTAGTACAAAGCAGAGAATGTTCTTAAAGAATATGAAGACTTTAAGAACCAAGATTTAGAGTATGGAGAAGATGCCATTATGGGGTGATGCACATGAGAAATGAGGAGTAGATGAAACAGAGAAGGCTTTTAGACAAACAAAATTTGAAATGAAAGCCCAACAACTCTTCTTCCAACTAAGGGCTCATCAGTTAGATAAACCAAATTTAGATAGGATAGACAATAGGTCAGGAAAATAGTATGTATTTATTGAATTTTGCTGGACAAAGTTTCATGATCTTGTGACTTTTTACATTTTTTATTTTTATGAAATTGAGAATGTAACCAAGTAGGTTTTCCCAATGTAAATATTGCATATCAATAAAACTGAGTTCTTCAAATCTCATTTGTCATGATCTGGCTTTATATTCCAATTGCATGATTGATTCCATGAAGAATATAACTTCACTCCTTACTTTTTCTATGTAATCTGTGAATAACAGTTTCAAAGCAACCAACTTGTTTTGATGCCTGGTTTTAAGTGCTTCGAAACATGGACTTTCTTATAGGAGTCTCCATATTTGCCTTGGGTTTTCACACTCCAAGCATATGGCTAACATAGCCTGCATAAAATAACAACTTCGAACCGACCAATCTTGCTTCGAGGCCTGGCTTAGAGGTTTCGAAGTATGAAATTTCTCTTTAAGAACGACCACTTTTGCCTTCGCAGGGTCTTACCTAAGCAAAAGTGCAGGATAAGTCCTTTGGCTCTTGGACTTTCTATATTGCTCAACCAAGAATTGGTTTCATAGAGCTTATTTATGCTTAAAGAATAGGCAAGAACTATATTCTAATCATAGGTCATTTCAAAGATCCTTCGAAGGAAATCTCCTTCGTTGGAAAGTCTAAAAGTAGACCTCCAAGATTCCTGAAGTGGATAAATCTCAACTATGCTTGAATGTAAGGTACAAGATTGGCTTCGAAGCCAACTACCTATTTTGAAGCTACGCTAAGTACTTGAAAACTGGCTTCGAAGCCAATTAACCATTTTCAAAGCCAAACTGAATGTTTGAAATGTATTTCCCCCTTTCATAAGGTATCCACATACTGGCTCGGAGATAGTTTTCTTCCTTGTGTTCTCAGGGATTTTAAAATAAAAGCCTTAATCACACATGGGTTAGAACTTGGGTCCATTTAACCAGTTATATGAAATGGGTAACTTTGGACAGAAAGGTTTAAAACCCCCTCTTCTCGCGCTTAAAGGATCAATGCCTCCTTTACGAGGGTGGCCTTGATTGGGGAAGTTGGAAGATGAACTGTTCCCATCGCTGCTAGCCTACATTGAGGCCAAAATAGGAGGAATGGTACGATCGAGTTGTTCCTACCAGGATGATGGACCTCTAAGAACTTTGTTTCCTCGACACCCTTCGACTAGCCAGGTTTTTCATTCCTGAAGACTCTTTTCTCATACCTGCTGCTTTTTGTTTTTGGAACCCAACTTTCAATTTCGGTGTGGCATGATGGCCTCCACTGTCCTTGACCTGTGCCGTCTTCTAGGGTTATCATCCACTGGTACTCCTTTCGGTCTTGATTATCCTGATCTTAATGTTCCCTTTTCTATTCCCCCCTCTGACTTCTTCCTTTAGTGATTTTGTGAAGTGTGCCAATAAAAAGGAAGGCCCTGTGACTGATCGGGAGTTCTTTTCTTTTCTCTTATATTGGCTTTGCAAATTTTTATTCTATACCTCCTCACAAAGGATTATGCCATAATTCGCCCATATTGCTAAGGCTCTTGCTTCGGCTAAGAAAATATCATTAGCTCCTTATGTATTGGGTCATGTATATAGAGCTTGCTCTTAGTTTTATGAGAAACCCCTCGATGCCAACCAAGGAGGACCACTCTGGATGTTGCAACTCTGGCTTTTCGCTTACTTCACTGACTTACATTCCAAGTGCTTGAGATTCTTGGTGAAAGACCCTACCACTTATGGAATGAAGTATGCCATAGTTTCACTCTACCCTTCTAACTTTGCTTATTACCTTACTTTCTTCTATCAACTTCCAGTTTCCCTCCTTTTCACCTTCTTCTGTCTCTTTGCAGCGAACACAAGGCCAACATGGCTAAGGACTTTCCTGGCTGACAACGCCTGCTCCAACCCCATTTACAGGGATATGTGGCCTTGATTTTGATTCCAAGGGAGCTCTACATTGGTACCTTGAACTTTTGAGCTTATAAGTGTATTGTTGAACCCTCCTGCGCTGCCCAATTTGCTAGACAATTTGGGCTTACTCAAAGAATTCATGTCCCTCTCTACAGCCAAACTAACCCCAATCTTGTAACCAGAGACCTGAAGGTGCTAAGAACCAGGCTGGATGAGGTAACTTCCAAGTTGATACAAGACTTGGTCGAATTCAAGTTCACTCCCTTCATTGTACACGGCACTGCATTGAGAAGGTACCAGAATTGGTAGACAGCCAATATCGAGGTGCTCCTGGCTATCTCTCCTCGGGATCTGTTGGTAGGGCTAGACGTGTCCTCTCAAGCTAAGTCCAAAGAGACTGGGACCACTACTATTGCCTCCACTGCCCCTGTCATCCCAACTCTTACTCCTACTGTCTCTGTATCTACTCTTGTTGCCTCATCTCCTCCTCCAAGAATCATCAGGGCTACTTCGAAGAAACGTATGCATCTCAATTTTCCCTTTCTCTTTCTTTTCTGATGCCTTGCTCGTTTACTTGTAGCTTCTATTCTTGGTGTAGGAGCTCTACAGGAAAACTCTCCTCAGAGAACTCAAGCTTTGAGCATTTTTAAGTGCAAGCAGAAACAACAGAGGAAAAGGAAACTTTTGCTTGATCCTGAAGAAGAGGTACCTAAAACTCCTACAGAAGAGGATGAAGCAACAAAGGAAAAAGAAACTCCACTTAAAAGGAAGAAAAAAATGACAGTTTCTCCTTCTGATTTTTCTCAAGACCTTACTCATGAGGTAGCTGCCAGGGCAGTGGAGTAAGAGCATTCCAAAGAAATTATCATTTTCCAGAGGTTTGAGAAAAGAAGACAGCAACAAATGCAAAGAGAAGAGGCTGCTACTACTGAAGCAATACAAAAGGAGGTTGCAAGGAAGAAACAAACTGCTGAGTTCTATGCCCTTCGCAGCTCTTTAATCACCACCATCACAACCTCTAAAGTTGGTAATTTTTTCCTTATTCCTTTTGATTCCATCTCCAGGACTTAACAAAAAGTTAACATTTCCTTTCTATTTTCTGAAAAATGCAGCAGCAACAATCATTCTTCCTTCGACATTGGCTTCTTTAGCCTCAAAAGGAATAAGGAAGTCTCTTACTAAAGTGCCAATGAGTATAGAGTCCATTCAGATGATGCTTCCACTTCCCAGCTCTATACTCCCCATGCCTTCCTTTTTGAAGCAAAGCATCCCACCTTTCTTATGCTTGGGCTTAACTCCATATCTGTCCCATCTATCTTTCATCTCATCTCATTTTACTTCTCCTATAATCCTAACTGCCCCTTTATCACCTAAGAGAATTCTAGTTGTCACTTTATCTTTAGCAGTAACCGTCGAAATGGGCTTCCAATCGTCGAAATACACTTCCACGATCTCTGGTCATGACTTCACACAATCAACTTCTACTACGTCATTCCTTCAGTTAGGCTTCCCTCTTGCATTTGAATTTGAACTTTTGAGTAACCGTTGGACCATATTACTCAGCACCTTCTCACTGCTTCTATGTAACGTAGACAACGTGTCCGTTGCTGATTGGAGACTTGCATTAATTCTCCAAAACACCATTCACGAGCTACGTGTTATGCTGCGATTGACCTCTACAAAATATATAGCCAACAACTTCAGTTCACAAATCATAAAGAAATATATAGTCATTTCTAATCGTTAAATGAATAAACCACACATAACCCAAATCATATGAAATTAAAGTGAAGTTTGTCCTTTGTTCTTGATTAAGTACATTCTTCTAATTATTATGATATTTTTAACTAATGGAACTGAAAAACAGGAGATGATTTGGTGCGCGTTATATTTTCATTGGCTAGGTAAAGGTAATCAATCATTTGAAAGTAAAGTTAGGCTTGTTTCACAGTGCCTTACAAATCAGTTTATAGGTTGAAAAAGTTTATTTTCTTTATTTAAAAAAAAAAAGTCAACTCATTTGGCAAAATCATTTCTTGTGAAAAAACTCACTTTAATCACTTCAAAAATTATTAGAAAAGAGAAACATTATTTTAAAAATATTATTTTCATTATTTAAAAATTATTTGGCCGCTGCATAGCCAGTAAACTCAATCGCACTAAAAAAAAAGGGAGAGAAATTTTTAAAAACATAATTATAAATCAGTAGCAAACTTTATAAATATTAATAACTAAAAGCATAAATCTTTTCATGAATTTGTAATTATTTTTTGAAAAGTTCACTGAATTGTAATTTTTTCTTAAAAATAAAAAAAATAAAAAAAGGAGAGAGATACAAATTAAATTGTTAATTATTTTATTAATTACTGTACAAGTTAAAATAATTAATAATTTAATTTACAAGCGTAGAAAAAAGTCTCACAGTTGCTGTATTCGCCCACATATGAGACTGCCGTTGGACAGAAGGGGTGCCCCTTTAGGAGTCCAGATCCTCTGTCATTGTTTCCTGCAGTGATTCCTGTCATGGTATCAAAACGACGTTGTTTTGGAGTTTTAATTTTTTTTTTTGTTTTTTGTTTTTTTTGGCTTTTCCCTCTTTTTTATTCTCTCTCAGCCCTAGAAACCTAACCCACCCGACAGCAGGAACAAAGAACAGAGGTGAACTTTACCCAGAAAATTTCGACTGTTGCTAGACCTCTTTTGTTGTAGACATTGAGTTCTATGGTTTTCTATAAGGAAGGTCTGCAATGTTGGTGACATGGAAGAAGAGCTTTTGATTCCAAATTGGGTTGAGATCTTTACACTTGACTTAGGGCATCAAGTCAAGTGGGGATGATGAGATCTGGTTCTCAAACTCTACCAATGGGGAGGACGAGCCTTCACCGTCTTTGGGCATCAAGTTGTGGGCTGCCACTACTTCTACCACAAGCTTTTCTTTGTTGGTGTTCATGGCTGTTGAGAGACAGAGAGAGAAGCTTGCTGTCAAACTTTGTTCACAATTTACAACCAGAGCTTACTAGAAATCAACAAATCAACCAACCATTTGTTATTTTTTCCCTCTTTCCTTGTGAGGCTCTGAATTGTTCTTCTTCTTTCTTAGCTTGTAATGGAGAATCATGGAGTTGTTCAGTCAAATTGAAGAAATTTTTTTGAATTAAACTTTTATTATTATTATTTTTTTAACTTTTCCCATCTTTTAGTTGGTTAGTTTAACTCTTAAACATGGGAAGCAATAGCCTTGAGGATCCATTATCGCCGCCTTGCCGTCTCCGTTCTCTTCGTTTCGCCTCTGTTTTTTGTTCCTGCCGTCGGGTGGGTTAGGGTTCTAGGGCTGAGAGGGAATAGAAAAGACGGGAAAGCCAAAAGCCAAAAAACAAAAAACAAAAAAACAAATTCAAAACTCCAAAACGACGTCGTTTTGGTACCATGGCAGGAATCACAGCATGAAACAATGGCAGAGATATATATGTTTCGGTGTTTTGAAAAGATGGTAAATAGTTAATTTTTTAGTGTTTTTTTTCCTTTCTTTTTTTGATTTTTTTATACAAAAATAGTGAAGGGATGGTATGACTTAAAAAAACTTAAAATAAAAAAAATAAAAAGTTAAAAAAGCCAGTCTTCCCAAAATGCCCCATAGCCGTTTCTATGTTTGCTGATTGTGGGAACATCAAGTATTTGACAAGTTGTTGGTTGTTCAGGGAAATTGCTTCAATAGTGTTGTGATTGGTAGTGGGTGAAGTTTAATATTTACGACTTTTTTTTGGGGATGGCTCCATATTTTTAAAGTGATTATAACTCTCAATGTATGTGTGGGATTCACTCACATATGTGTGGGGTCCACATCATGAGTGGTTCAGATTTGTGGGGGACTTGTGAGGGTGGGGGGTTTCAATCATTGCTCGTTTATGAATTTATGTTGGTGATTGTGTGTTGGTGCTTGTGAGGGTGGGGGTCCATATCATGAGTGGCTTAGTTTTTTAATTTTTTTATTTTCAAGTTTAATAAAAGGGACACTTTTTCATAAATCCCTTTTCATCTATTTTATGTTCCATTTAGTCTACATTATTTTCTTATACTTCAATAAGTCTTATGGGTGACATAGTTACCAAAATACCTCTAATAATATTCATATTTACAGTGTGAATGTTCCGTGATGTGAATGTTCACACTATCAATGTGAATGTTCACATCATTAATGTGAATATTCACACGCCAATGTGAATATTTACATTGTAAAATATGAATGTTCACATCACCAAATTGCTAACCGTTAAAAAAATATTTGTAAGGGTAGAAATGTCTATAAAATACATTAAATATGATAATTAGGATTTGATAGATCAAATATTCAAATAATAGGACTCATTAAAATATAAGAATATATTATGGACTAATTGGGATACAAACACTTGAAAAAAGATTTTCTAATAAATTTCCCTATAATAAATAGTTATGATTAAGTTACAGTCAAAATGTTTAACCCAATTGGATTATACCCCATGTAATAGATGTTTTTAATTTTAAAATTTTAAATTTAGTCAATAGATATAATTGAAATGTAGTCATGTCTAATCCCATTAAATTGTGTTACTTATATCAATAAGCTAGTTGTTTTTAATTTTTAAATTTAGCAAACATGATTGGAGGATGAGTCAATAGAAACCAAATTGATACTATTAGTTAATCAGTTTTTTCTCATAAAGAAGAGTCTCAAGTTTTTTTTTTTTTGAAAGGAAATAAGATTAAGAAGAAAAATATCTTAATATAAAACTAATCATTTAATAAAAAGAGCCATAATATCTCGTACTTAAGTTAAACAATATGAATAATATCTAACAACTGACTTTCACCGATCTAAATATATAAATATATATATATATGTATATGAATAATTATTCAAACTAAATATTGATAATTTTTATACCACACAATTTATTAATAAAGTTCTCACATAAACAATAGAATAGACAAAAGTGAGAATAAAAACAATACAAAAAATAAAATAAAATAAAAGAATAGAAAAAAAAACATATATCAATTTAATAATTGCAATCAATCATTGAAATGAATTTTTAAGATATCATATATAACTAATAATTAGATCAATAGAGACAAAATGTATAGCAGTAGTTATACCAAATATTGTAAGACAAATGATATATTTGAGAAACATGCCTAATATATATATATATTATAGTGAGTTAAAATGAAGTGATTGATAATTGTAATATGTATGAATTATTCAATAAATTTTTTTTTCAAGTACTATCACAAATTCCATGCAAAGATCTATAAATCTAGAGCAATTGCATGAAAAAATTTACAGACCTAAGTAGATTTTATGTAAAACTACATAGACCGTATGTAAATTTATATGAATTTGAACATGTTGCTTGAAAAGATCTATTATTAAAATATACAATAGAATAAAGATGAAAAAAAATTACATGAAATTTTATGACTTCAAATAGATTTCAATTAAAAAAAATGATTAACCTCAAAGGATTGCTTGTAAAGCTCTATGTATATTATAATCTTCCCTAGAGAGGAAAAATAAATAAATGATTGGAGTTAGGAGATATAAAATATTAACATCTTAAAGAATTTTTATGATCACCACTGCATTAAGAGGAGGAAGAAAAAAAAAAGATGTTATTGGGGGTTTGTTAGTGTTTAAATTTAAATTTAATTTTTGGATAAAGATGAGGAGCTAAAGATATCATAGAAAATTTAAATTTAAAATTCTAACATCACATTTTTTTAAAAAATACAAATCAATTATTTTATTTTATTTTTAAAGCAAGCATTTTTATCTGATAAATGCTAATACTTATATGGTTGTTTATTTATTATTTTTTGACCTTTTTCATCTTCTTCTTCTATTTTTCTTCTTTTTTTTTTCTTTTTTGTAAAATGAAGTACAATCCAGTAGAAATTGAGTTTGGCATTTTGTAATTTTTTTTAAATGTAAAAACTTAAAAATTTTGGATTGAGATTTTAGATAGACACCCACAAAGATATTATCTGATTTTCTTTTTTTTTAAATATATATAACAGTTAGGAATAAGAGTTGTGGGATTTGTGAGTTCTTTTTTTTTTTTAATTTAAATTTACCTGATATGGTGATAGACATGTGGATTTTTATATACATATCTACACCTAAAACTCTAAGAAAAAATATTATTTGATTTTTTAATTATTATCTTTTATATAACAATTGGGAAAGAGATTGAGAATATTTGAATTATGAGAAGAGAGGTGTCACATATTTATTTATTTATTCCAAAATTATGAGAATTTAAAAATAAATATTTGGAGTCTTTTGACATAATAACTACAGTTACTTATATATATAGCATAGATAAATTACCTTAAAAATATATATATTTATAATAAGAGGATATCAAAAAGAAAAAAAGAATACTTTGGTATCATTACCAAAAACAGAGGTAGCATTTGATTTTATTTTGGAATCATAATTCTAATAAAACAATTTCAAAGTTCTTCTCAAAACTTATATCCAAACACTCTTTTGAAAACTTTATTTAAAAAAAAAAAAAAAACTATTTTTTGAAAAAATAATTTTTTCCGAAAATATTTTTTATTTTTATTTTTGAAGAAAAATATTTTCCATTATTTTTTTACATATTTTAAAAATTGAAAAAAATAAAAATATATATTTAATTTTTTTAAAAAAAACATATATATTTAATTTTTTTTGTAAAAAATTAAAATATAAAATAAAATATTTAAAATAAAAAATAAAATTTTCAAATATTTTAGAAAAAATGCAATGCACAAATGTAATAAATACAGTGTACATTAAAAATAAATAAATAAATATTTACGTTAAAAAATATTTACCCTAAAAAAATAAAATTAAGAAAACTTTTCAATATTTTAAAAAAAACAAACCTATAACAATTTCAAAATACAACTCAAAACTATTTTTAAAATATATAATTAAAGAAATTTTCTCTTTCCAAAACTTATTTCAAAAACTAATCTTTCAAAACTCAAATAATTATTCTAAGAGTAATTATAGGGATCCCAAATGTTTTGATATTTTTATCAAATATGCATGACTCAAATGTTGGTCTCATATTTATATAAAATATTGGATAAAAATATTAATAAAATATTTGAAATTCTTAATATTTTTTTATTTTAAAACTAAACAAGACGAGCCAAAACAACTTTTATTAGTAATATTTTGATACCATTACCCAAAAAAAAAAATAGTAAATTTCAGCGATCACAAGAGTTGTGAGAGATGGTGTGGTTTTTGCTTTATTCACGCAAATTAATTCTCTGTCTTCGTCGATTGGTTGTGGTGTGGATCATTTGCCCAAATAATTTGTCCAAATAAAAAAAGGCACCCATGTAGCTAAAAACAAAAAAGCAACAAGTACTACTCTTTTTATTATTAGTGCCTGGCTTTGGTCCAGTCATTAATTGGATTGGACAGTACTGTTGGGCTCGTGGAGTCCACCACGAGTTCCGTTTTGAAAATCTGAACCGTTTAATGTGTAGAACTCATTGAGTACTATATGCTTGTAAAAAATCACGTTGATCGGATATCGATAGCTATGTGATCAAATCAGTTTTGTATAAAAAAATGGACGGTGAATAAATTAACGGTTGATAAAAAACTATTTTGATCACATAGCTATCGATATCCGATCAATGTGATTTTTCACAGGCATATAGTACTCGACGAGTTCTACACATTGAACGGTTCAGATTTTCAAAACGGGACCCGTGGTGGGCCTCCACGGGCCCAACAGCACCGTCCAGTCCGATTACGGACTGGACCAAAGCCAGAGCCTTATTATTATTATTATTATTATTATTATTATTTTTACTTTTTTTAAAGAGTCTAAAAAATTGATTCCACATGAAGACCAAAAATACAAACTAAAGATAAATTTGTGCTCTACAATTTTAAAAAGAGACATTTCCTTAGATGAAATTTATTATCTGTAGAAATTTGGTAATTAAAATGACAAAAAAATACAGCGTAATTTTACTTCATGAAATATATCAACCCTAAGAACAAATTATGAAATATTTCAACCCGAAGAAGAAAGGAGCTTATCATCAGTTTGTACTGTATTTAGATGAGTCCACACTACAAAGGTCAAAATGAATAATAGTATTTTATCACACATTGCCATCATGCTTCCTGAAGGGGGTTAACAAAATACGCCTCATATGGCGCGCTATATATATGCATCAAAATGTGCGTGGTTGGCATCAAAGTATGCATAAATGGAGTAAAAGTCATTAAAAAATTTATATTCAAACAAAACGTACAAATTTTAAGGAAAAATTGATTGAAATTTGGTAAAATAGTGCTAGTTACTGTCCAATTAATAACAATGGCAATGCTATTTTAGCAAATACCATCGGTAAATTATAGCAATGGTGAAATGTACAAGAGAGTTAAATTTCTTAACATTATAACTTATCTTTCATTTTTTTTTAAAAAAAAAATGATTTATTTCCTTATAATTATTATCTCGCTTTCAATTTCCTTTTTGGTAACTTTCTTGCAAAAATTTCCCCTTAATCAAATTAATACAAGATAATAAAATTTGCTTAACCCTTTTAATCATATTTTTTACTCTAATCAAATTTTTATTTGTAAAAAAATAAAGAAAAATTACAAATCAGTTGTAAGACTAAAAAAATTGCAAAGTCAAGAAAAAATTTATCACTTTAATTATTAAAGTCGGTAAATTTGATCATTGATTTCAAATTTATTTTAAAAACATGCACTGAATTGTAATTTCTTCAAAAAAAAAATAAAAATAAATAAATGTACCAACCATGTACGCTGTCAATGATCACACAAACAACCAATTAGTTTTGTGTGGCTTCTACCAATGTCATTTCATTAAAAAAAAAAATGATTTGAGCAATGGCAATCCTAAATTTTGTACATATAAACAATTTATTGATAAGCAAAACACATTTAACAATAAAAATGGATATAAAATTCAAAATACTTGTCTCCACAGTATAAACAATTCGAATTTACTATATATATGGATTATTTTTTTTATTTATTTATTCCCACATGTATCTGTGCTATCCATTCAAATTCTAAATATTTTTTTAGGATTGGATTCTTTTAAGTTGACCATCAAATTTAAAAACGCGTCTAGATTTGGTGGGCCTATTTTGGGGTTGACATTAGTAATTCGAACCGTTTTTTTTTTAGAATTCATTAAGTATTATATTCCAAAAAAAAAAAAAAAAAATTAAGATGATTAGATATCGATAACTATATATTTGATGAATCACATTTGTTTTAAAAAAATGGACAACAATTATAATTTCAAGAGTAACCATACATTTTTATAATACAAATGAGATTAAAACATATAGTTACTAATATCCGATTATCTTAATTTTTATATGAATATTTTACTCAATGAAAACTAGAAGATGAATGGTTTAGATCAACAAAGTCGATCCCAAAATGAGTCTACCAATCCCAAACATTCTTCCAAGTTAAGATCACCAACTTGAGAGAATCCAAACTCATTTTTTAGGAGTGTACACGGATCAGATTGATTTGATTTTAGAGTAAATAAGGAACCTACAGTTCTAAAAAAATTAGAACCGTAATTGAACCATTAAACTTGTGAAACCGAACCATAGAAACCGATTTAGTTTGGTTTGGTTTTACAGTTTTATACATTTTATATAATAATAAATATGATATATATTTTATGTTAACAAATAAACTAACAATAATTAATTTGGTTAAGTTAGTTAGAGTCTATCAATTTTACAATCAAGATTAGTGTTCAAGTTTTATAAGAAATTTTTTATATTTAATTTTTACATATAAAAAAATATTAAACAAATATATTACGGTTCGGTCCGATTCAGAACCACAACAAAAGTCTTAGAATGGGAAATTGACCGATTTGAACGGTTCCACCATTTTAAAATCAAAATTGAAACTGAAAACTAATAAAAATTAAAGCAAACTAGCAATTGTTTTTTACACCCCTACATGTTTTTGGCCTCCTTTTGGGAACTTGGTTTTGAGGTTTTTTTGCCTAAAATAGTCACAAAAAACAAAATAGACTTTTTAGCACAATAAGACAAAACATCACATCCAACTCATAATTATTATATTCTTTTTTCACAAAAAAACTTAAAAAAGCCAAAAAAAGCCAAAAATCCTTTCTAAATCAAGATTTTTAGCCACAGATTAAAATAATAAAAAAAATCAAAAAATCAAAAACCAACCTACTTCCCAAACGAGCGCTTACTCTCTCAATTAGTAATAAATACTATAAATACGCTTTTATATGTTTTGTCAGTTCATAAAAAGGTTGTATCAATCTAATAATTATAATAGGATGGTTTCATTATATTTATTTTTAAAAATTAAAAAAATATAACTTTTAGAAAAATGGAATATCCATTATATCATTGTAATTATTAAATTAAACTTTAATTTTAATCCAAATAGGAGAGAAGTGATTTTAACAAATAGGAGGACTCAGAGCAAAATTTTAAAATAGCCGTTTAATATTTGTATATTTATTTATTTTTCAATGGACCGTTTAATATTCTTAGAAAAAAAATTAAATTAAATCTAAAATCTACCAAATCTTTGTCACAAAGTATATTCTGAGCTCGTTTGGGATGTAGGTTGACTTCTTAAATGGGATTAAAATGTCTCGTTTGGAATAGGTTTTTTTTTTTTTAAGAAAAAACTTTTGTGAGAAAAAATAAAATGATTATAGATTGGATGTGATATTTTATTCTATTTAGCTAAAATAGCCTATTTTATCCTATATGACTATTTTAGCACAAGTTGATATCTCAAACAACCTCTCTATGAATTCGTAAGAAATTTAAGAGAGAGCGAGAGAATGAAAAAAATATATATATACCTTTGTTTGTCCTTTTTTTTGGGCATTGAATTCGAAAATTAGGGTTTTGCTTTATCCATTTTGCTTCAGATCAAATCACAATTCTCATCCAATTCATCACGATCCCCTCGAATTATCGTTCATTATCTTCTGAATCTGATTCTCTTTCTATCTTTCTGAAATGTATGTTTGGTTTGTGTTTTGAGATAAATTTTCAAAAAAAAATTTTTGGAGAGAGTTTAGAAATTTTTTTTGTTTGTTTGGCTCTATATTTTGAAAATAGTTTAGAAGTTTAGAAGTTTAGGATGATTTGATATTTTGTTGTTGAGTAGATGTATGTGAGGGAAAAAGTGATTGAGAATGAGAGAGGAGAGAGAAAAAGTGATTGATTAATGTGTAGTAGAGAAACTAATTTTGGAATTTTTAAAAAAAAAAAATTTGAACCAAATAAAATTTTGAAAATTTTTCTCAAAAATTGTAGAGAAAAATTGATTCTGGTTTTAGTAACTAAAAAGGTAAAATTATTTTGTATTATAATTTATTTTCTGGTTTAAGTAACTAGAAAATAAATTTTTGTTTTGGTTTTGGTTTTTTCTGATTTTTTGTAATTAGATATTATGGCTACTGCAACTGAAATTGCGACTGAAAGTGGTACTCTAATTGTTACAATGACTCCGGTCCCTATCCAGAACCATGCTCAAGTTCCAATAAATCATGGAGAAAAAACGAAAAAATTTAATGGTACAGAGTTTAAGAGATGATAGCAGAAAATACTGCTTTATCTTACAACTCTAAATTTGGCCCGGTTTCTCTGTGAAGAGACTCCAATACTTAAAGAGAGTGAAAGTGATCGGCAAGTTGTTGCCGCTGTAAACGCCTGGAAACATTCTGATTTTCTGTGCGGAAACTACATTCTCAATGGCCTTGACAACATACTGTATAATGTTTACAGTCCTCTGAAAACAGCAAAAGAATTGTGGGATTCTTTGGAAAAAAAATACAAGATAGAGGATGCCAATACAAAGAAATTTATTGTCGGTAAATTTATGGACTTTGTTATGGTAGACTCCCAAATGATAATTTCTCAAGTTCAAAATTTTCAATTAATTTTGCATGATATTCATGCTGAAGGTATGTCTCTTAGAGAGTCTTTCCAAGTCGCTGCGTTAGTGGAAAAATTACCACCGGCTTGGAAAGATTTCAAAAATTATTTAAAATATAAATGTAAAGAGATAACCATGGATGAATTGATTGTAAGACTAAGAATTGAAAAAGATAACCGTAAGGCTGAAAAGAGGAATGGTAAAAATCTCATTTAGTCCAAGGCTAATGTGGTTGAACATGTGCCCAAACCACATAATAAAAAGAGAAAATTTGCTGGAGATGGTCCTAAACAAGGCGACAACAATGGCAATAAAAAGTTCAAAGGTAAATGCTATAATTGTGGCAAGACTGGACATCGTGCCTCTGATTGTTGACGCCCAAAGAAGGATCGCGGAAGTACAAGCAAGAAGACTACCAATCAAGTCAATGTGACAGAAGTTGAATACATCTCTGACGGGGTCAATGACATCAATCTCTCTGATGTAGTGTCTGAGGTTAATTTGGTTGGAAATCCTAAGGAATGGTGGGTTGACATTGGGACAACTCGACACATTTGCACAGACAAGAAGATGTTCACTACTTATAATGAGGCTGCAAATGGTGAGCAACTATTCATGAGAAATTCATCTACTTCTATTGCGGCTGGACAAGGGAAAGGAGTCTTGAAGATGACATCGGGGAAAGAATTGACCCTCAACAACGTGCTGTATATACCAGACATCCGGAAGAATTTAGTTTCTAGTTCTTTGTCAAGTAAAAATGGTTTTAGGCTTATATTTGAATCTGATAAATTTGTATTAACAAAGAGTGGTATATATGTTGGCAAGGGATACATGAGCGTTGGTCTCTTTAAGTTAAATGTAATGACGGTTGTACCAAAACTTTCTGTTAATAAGAATAAAACTTCTTTTACTTATATTCTTGAGTCAAATTTATGACATGCTAGATTAGGCCATGTAAATTTTGATGCTTTGCGTAGACTAATTGGTTTGGATTATATACCAAAGTTTGAAATTGATCCTAATCACAAATGTGTGATTTGTGTAGAAGCGAAACTAACTAAGGCTCCATTTAAATAGGTTGAAAAAAAAACCGAACCTCTAGAATTAATTCATACTGATGTATGTGATATTAAATTTGTTCAAACTAGATGAGAAAAAAGTATTTTATAACATTTATCGATGATTGCACAAGATATTGTTATGTATATTTACTTAGAAGTAAAGATGAAGCCTTGGAAATGTTTAAACTCTACAAAACTGAAGTTGAAAATCAACTTGGTAAAACCATTAAAATGGTTATAATAAGGGTGGTGAATATGATGCACCATTAAATGAATTTTGTGCACAACATGGCATTATGTACCAAACTACAGCACCCTATTCTCTACGGCAAAATGGAATTGATGAAAGGAAGAATAGAACCCTTAAAGAAATGATGAATGCCAAGTTACTAAGTTCTGCTTTACCGCAAAACTTGTGAGGGGAAGCAATATTATTTGCTAATTATGTTCTTAACAGAATACCCCACAACAAAACCAACAACACTCCTTATGAATTGTGGAAAGGTCGACCACCTTCCTACAAATACTTAAAAGTGTGGGGGTGTTTGATAAAAGTAGAAGTTCCTGTTCCAAAAAAGACTAAGATAGAACCAAAAATAATGAATTGTGTGTTTATTTGTTACGCTCAAAATAGTAGTGCATATCGGTTTCTGATTTATAAATCAGAAATACCTTATACAAATGTGAACACTATTATAGAGTCAAGGAATGCTGTGTTTTTTGATCATGTTTTTCCTTACAAGAAATGACAGGAATTAAGTTCACATAAAAGAACTTATGATTGTACACAAAGTCAAGAGACTAATGACAATCAAGCACAAGAGACTAGTAATGGTCTCGACCAGCAGGATTTAATTGATGATGAACCAAGACGAAGTAAGAGAGCAAGAACATCAAAATCCTTTGGTCTAGATTTTCTAACATACCTATTAGAAAATGAACCTCAAAGTTTTAAGGAAGCAATGACAGGTCCTGAAGAATCTTTGTAGAAAAAAGGCTGTTAATGATGAAATTGAATCCATTATGTAAAATCATACTTGGGAATTGGTGGATCTTCCACCTGGTTTTAAACCTTTTGGATATAAATGGCTATTCAAGAGAAAAATGAAAGCAAATGGTTCAATAGACAAGTATAAAGCAAGACTTGTGGTAAAAGGTAACAAACAAAAGAAAGGTCTAGACTATTTTGACACATATTCCCCTGTGACAAGAATAACACCTATCCGTATGCTTATTGCTATAACAGCTTTGTATAATCTAGAATTACATCAAATGGATGTCAAGACAACTTTCTTAAATGGTGATCTAAATGAAGAGATCTATATAGAGTAACCCGAAGGGGTTATAGTGCCAGGGCAAGAAAAGAAAGTTTGTCGGTGTGTAAAATCTTTTTATGGATTAAAATAAGCTCCTAAGCAATGGTATGAAAAATCTGATCGTGCTATGCTTACTAATGGGTTTAAGATAAACGAATGTAACAAGTGCGTCTATGTTAAAAACATTGACAAAGGTTATGTCATCATTTGTCTTTATGTGGATGACATGCTTATCATTGGAAATAGTCTAAACATGATCAAATCAACCAAGCAAATGCTGAACAAAAGATTTGATATGAAAGATATGGGGGTCACAGATGTTATATTAGGAATGAAAATTACTAAAACATCTTATGAGTATGCATTATCTCAATTTCATTATATTGAGAAAATTCTTAATAAATTTATCAAGGATAATATGAATGTAGCTAGAACACTGTAGACATCAGTCGTTATTTATCAAAAAAATAAAAATGATGCGGTGTCTCAGTTAAAATACTCCCAAATCATTAGAAGCCTAATGTACCTAATGAATTGTACTCGTCCTGATATAGCTTATGCTGTCGATAAATTGAGTAGGTACACTAGTAACCCCGGAGAAGACTATTGAAAAACGATTATTCGGGTTCTTAGATATTTAAGATTTACCCATAATAATGGTTTGAACTTTACCCGATATCCTACAGTACTAGAAGGTTATTGTGATGCCAATTGGATATAGGATACTAAAGATTCAAAATCCACTAGTGGATATGTCTTTACTCTGGGACGTGCTGCTATTTCTTAGAAATCCACAAGACAAACATGTATCGCACGATCCACAATAAAATCTGAGTTCTTCTCTTTAGACAAGCAGGTGAAGAAGCAGAATGACTTCGCCACTTCTTAGAAGACATTTCAATGTGGCCAAAACCTGTGCCAGCTATTTGCATTCATTGTGATAGTCAATCTGCAATAGGCAGGGCATAGAGTCATGTGTACAATGGTAAGTCACGACATATTCGTCGTTAACATAATACCGTAAAGCAATTGCTCTCAAATGGAATAATCTCAATAGATTATATAAAATCTAAAAAAAAATTTGCGGATTCGTTAACAAAAGGTTTGACTAAAGAGCAAGTGTATAGTTCATCAAAGGGGATGAGATTAAAGCCTATTACATAAGAGTCATCATAATGGTAACCCTACTTAAATGACTGGAAATCCCAAGAACTAAGTTCGAAGGGACAACTAAGTTATGTGTGGTTCGCCAGAAATCACCAAAGGATTAAAACTCCCTACCCATTCTTATGGTAAGAGTGATATCTGCAACATCTGTTGTATGCAGGGGTTTAAGAATAAGCTTTTCTTTTAATGATTATTTATATCTTGATTTAGGCATAAAAATCAAGACGAATATAAGAGATACTCACAATAAGAATCACCTATATGAGTGTCGAACTGGGCTGGTTCTATGAGAATGAAGAGGCTAAATTCTCTAGAAGCACTTGTGAACAACTAAGAGCGTTCAAGGCCAAAATGAACACAACCGTGAGAACCATGATGTGTCAGAAGATAGTTTGTGTGAAATCTATTGTCTTACATTACACAAACGGCTGAACAATTCAAGGTATCGCGTCCATTGGTTAGCTAGTAAGTCCAATAGGTTATCACTATGGAAGGTTCAAGGCCGAAAACTACTTATCCTGATGCAAGATATTTTCGATTTATACTCTTTCGACAAATTCTGCATATTGTTGCATTTCCGTTGTCATCAAATTCATTCATGTGGGGGATTGTTAGAAATGGTTTTGAAAAAAAAAAGATTTTTCCTTAACTTTGGTCTATTTTTTAGATGGAACCCATGTGCCAAAGTTGGCGGGTATAAGTGGTAACGCGTTCTATGCCGCGTTATGATTCACGTAGTATATTTGGTTGCTCAAAACCATTATCGGGTGAATGGAGAATTGAAGCCAAAGTGAGCTCCATGGAAATGGAGTTTTGGTGGAAATTCCTTAAAGGTTTGAATTAAAGGCTTGTCCCACATTGGTTTGGTGGGCAAACTTTTGTGGGTTTATAAGGCTTGAGTTTGCAGCTTGGGAAGAGCCCCAAGGGGCACCCCAAGTTTGTAGAAGGGAGAGGTTATGGGCAAAGTGGGCTAGAACCATTGGATCCAAAAATAAACACACACACGCGCACTGCCGCCACCGTCCGTCTGGTTGGGCTGGGCCTGGGCTTGGGCGTGGGTGCGTGATGTGAGTTTGGGTTGGGCTTGTCCGACCCAATACTTATCTTTTTAGGTTAAAAACATTTGAATTTATTTTTTAATTTTGGAAAATAAATTCTGATTGTTTAAATTCAAATTTCGGTTGGGAAATTTGTACCTTTCTATACAGATTTCAAATTTATCCGAATAGATTCAGTTCAAAACCCTTACCTGTTTAATTTAAATTCAAACAGATTTGTATCTGTTTAATTTAAACTGAACAGGTACTGTACCTGTTGAATTCAAATCTAAAAGCCACCATTGCACTTATAAATAGGCAAAGTCTCTCATTTGGTTTCTTCACTTGAATTTTCATCCAAAATTCTGCCATTGCTCTCTCTGCATTTTGCTGCATTATTTTCTTGTGAGAAAGAGTATAATCACAAAGTGTGTTCGTTATGTGAATAATTTGTAGTGCTGCTATTATTCGTTGTTGATTATTTTATCATGAGAGATAGACGTCCGCAATCTGAAAGCACTGTGGAGAAGATGAATCTGTCTTAAGGTCACAGTGTTAAACACTGGACTTGATCAAAAAAATTTCAGACAAATTAATAAGGTAAGTAATTAATTTACTTTTCTGTTTTATTTTATTTTTTTGTTTCAGATTTTGATTTTATTTTTGTAGCAAAATAAAAATCTATTTTTATTTATTTATTTTATATTCTGGTTTGATTTTTGTAATCAAACAATCTCTCTATTTTCCTTATTTCTTTTGCGTTCTGTTTGTTGTTGAGTATACAAACAGAATTTATTCACAATACGGTGAAATTTGTCCAACAATACCAAACAAGCCCATTGTGTTTGTAGGGCTAAAATTGGATTCAAATCCAAGCTGATTGAAATCTGGATTTGAATTGCATTTCAAGGACATGCGTGGTTGATTTGAATTCCAGTTTTTCCATTCCATGTGAGTACATTTCACTTGGATCAGTAAATTTGGTTTAATTTCCTTTTGTTGAATTTCATGATCTGTTTTTGAATTGTTTGTTTGTAGAGCATTGATTATTAGATCTTGAAAATTGGCTTCTCAATGCTGATCACAACGCCACATGGGTGGTCAGATGCAACAGAGCAATGCTGCGGAAGCTACTCTGTGTGATCACCCTGGCGGCAGTGGATCCCTGCACAATGCAGGTCCCGGGAGCGATGCCGGTGATGCTGTCATGGCTCGCTGGCTCCAGTTCTCTGGGTTGCAGCATCTGGCTTCACCCTTGGCTTCCACCAGGATCAATCAGCGGCTTCTACCTAACCTTCTCATGCAGGTAATCATAACATTGCCTCTACATTTTATAATTCATTGCCATGCCCATTTGTTTTCTTCAATTTGAATTTTCTTGGAATTTGAATTTTATGACTGCTGGGTACTATACTTTATGATTGGCACTCCATAGTTCATTTTATTTTGATTCAGTAATGCCTATTTCACTATATTTGTGCCACACATTGTATGTTGAAAAAAAATGAAAGACTTGTATGCATTGATATTAGAGCATTTGTATTTTGATTGCACTGCATTCTCTCTGCTGATGTATTTATAGGATTCATTATGGTCAGTTAATGTGAATATGCGTATCTCTCATGGTTTCCTTTGGTCTTTCGTTTGTTTGTTTATTTAAATCAATGTTACATTTTTAAACAAATGTTTCGAAACCTGGTACACTTTCATTCAAAAGCCAGTAAATTTAGCGATCTAAAATTATCCGAAAACTTTTACCTATATCTTTCTTAAAGGTTTCCTTAGAGTGAAAAAATAATAATAAAAATAAAAAATTAAATATAATAAACTAAAATCTAAAGTGAAGGGATCCAAGAAAGATGAGATTCACAAAAATGGGTATGAAAGTTTATATAACAAATTTTTATATAAAATTAAAAGACTAACCAGACAAAAAGATAAACTATGGAGTTTTGTCAAGCAACCAAGCAAGCTCTATTAGTGTGAAACCAGACAAAAAGATTAAAACCATTTGTGGCTGTAGATTTTCACCTTCATATTATTTTATTTGTGATTGCAGTTTGTTATGTTCAATTTTATAGCAAATGGAAGCTAAAGAAAGTATTTTGTGAAATGGGATACATTATGTGATTAGTCGATGTGATGTATTATTTCTTTCGAAATACTTATGTGATAAAAAGTAGGGCCCGAGTTTAGTGTGATCGAACATTTAGCATTTCGGGTCAAACATGAAGAGATTTCTCGAATCTTTTTCTGCCACATGAATATCAATAAATGAAAGGATACATCATGTCAGTGGCTATGTGACATACTCATTACATAAATTATAATGTTATCAAGATCACGAAATTCTGAACAAGGTTGTGACTTCACACAAAAATTATAGAATCGTTCTAGTGTGACCTTTGTGGCAAGAAAGTATTTTGTGTATCGGATACCCTAGGATAGTGTACCTCTCTCTTGCATGCATGTGGGCTTTATCTTTGTTTTATTTTGATAAATTGTAATCCACTTCAACAAAATCATTTTCTTCTTTACTCATTTACTCATTTAACCTAATAAAAATACTATGGATTAGAAATTTTACTCCGAATCTTAACCTGAAAGTAAATGTGTGACGAACTCCACCTCCATCACCGCCATCGACAGCTCTTTGCTACCACTGCATCTCCTCCCTCTGCCGCCATCTTCTTCCGCACCTTCTCTCGCCTCTTGAAGGAGAACAAGCCTGCTGTTTTGGTCTTCCATTAGAACAAGTCTCAATAGAAGAGGATCGAGCACTAGGTGCCTCTGGTCTATCCTTAGCAAGGAAGCACGGGTGCGGGTACGAGTACGGTACGGGTACGAGTGCGGGTAGAACAAGCCTGCTGTTTTGGTCTTCCATTAGAACAAGTCTCAATAGAAGAGGATCGAGCACTAGGTGCCTCTGGTCTATCCTTAGCAAGGAAGCACGGGTGCGGGTACGAGTACGGTACGGGTACGAGTGCGGGTACGCCGATTCGGCAAAACTAAAAAAAAGTACGATACGGGTATAGCTGCGGTACGCTGATATATATATATTTAAATATAATTATGATTAAATGATCCAACCTACAAATTAAAATTAAATATGAAAACTAAAAAAAGAACTACTCATTTTCCTATAATTTAAAACCATTAAGCGTTAAAAATAATATTTGTGAAATCTCTCACTTTGACATGTTATGCACTGTGAATTTGTGATCATAATTTATTTTTAAAATCTTTCTTTTTGCTCATCAATTTGCTATTTTTATAGGGTGAGACCAAAGAAATAACAGGAGACCAAAGAAAGATTTAAAGTTAATTGCCAACAGTAAAGGAAAAAAAATTCTCAATTAGGATAGGTTGTCAATTGCAATTTGCATAATATATAAAATTGCATAATTCCCAACCACTACTAATCAACTAATACAATATCAATTTTTAATATTTTGTGCATAAACTTTAAAAGTTTGTTATGATTAAAGATTTTATAAAGAAGTTCTAGGAGGATCTGAAGCAAAAACATAATGCATAGTCATACACAGAACTACCCTTTATAAGCCTTGTTATTTTTTTTGTTCAAATTGCTTTTTAAAAAATCAAAATCATTTGCTGATATGCTTATACAATTTATACAGATAGGACAACAGAGAAATATCAAAATTACTGATCTGCAAGAGCACCAAAAAAAATAATAATAAAAAAAAAATGCTGATCTGGCACCTTTCTCTCTTTTTTTTCTCTATCCTTCTCTATGTTTCTTTTTTTGTGTGTATCTTAGATAATTTTGCTCTCATATGTTGTGAAGGTATATGATTATTTTTTAGACTTTGATGATTACTATACATAAAATTAAATTAATAATAATATAGATAATAATCAGTTGACTTGAACTTATATTTAAATATACCATTGCAATCTTATTAATTTTTAGTCTTACCATCAATAAAAATTAAGTTAAGTTAAGTTAGATTGTGATTTTTGTTAAGATTTTAATTCAATGGTGCCCCTTCTAAGTTAAAATCCTGGCTCCGCCACTACTTGTGGAGCCCGCCACAGGTCTTGTTTCAATGATTCAAACCGTTCATTTTGTAAGGCACTCAATATGTATCATTTATATATATATATAAAATAGTCATAACTCTTTTATCTTTATCGCATTTCTCTAAGAAAAAGGACGGTAAATATATTTATGAAAATGGATAATTTATTTTTCGGAGCTGATACGTAGCTCGAAAGCTACGGGGCTCGAAAAGCTTGAAAAGCTTTTCGAAGATGAAGCAGGGGAAGCAGAACCAGAGGCAGGGGAAGGAGGAGGAGGAGGAGGAGGGGAGGAGGAGGAGGAGGAGGAGGAGGAACTGGAGGGGGCCATCAAAATGGCGGTGGCGAGGCAAGGCGAGCAGCGGCGGAGGCGAGGCAGAGCCGGCGATCGCTGGTGCTGCGATGATCGCCGGCAGCGAGGCGACGGCGGTGGCGAGGCAGCGACGATCCTCTCTCCCTCTTCTTCCTCTCTTCTCTCCCTCTTTCTCCTCTGCTTCTTCCTCCTTTCTTCTTCTTCTTCTTCTTCTTCTTCTTCTTTTCTCCTTTCTTCTTCTTCTTCTTGCCGAGCTGGGAAGAAAAAGAAGGAAAAAAAAAAAAAAAAAAAGAAGAAGGAAAAACGACGTCGTTTTTCATTTTGAGCCAATTCGAGCCCGACTTTTTCGAGCTACGAAACATTATCCTTTATTTTTTTAGAAACAAATACGACTAAATAAAAATGTTACAATTGGCATAACATTTACAATTGGACTCAAAAAAGTATATGTCTCGGCAATTTAGCAAAGAAAAAACTACTCGAATAAATAACAGAATTACTACAGATACAAATCAAACTAAAGATATTAAGCATGACATACATTTTATTTTATTCACCAAAAACACGGGTGTGAAAATTTTGTGCTAAGTTATTTGGGTTCAACTAATTCGTCTTTATGGATCTCAAGGCCTCCATATATTTCAAGTAGGCATTTCAAATAGATGCTCTAGGAAGATGCATAGCAGTTTGTTTGGGCGAAAGTTTTGGAATCTCATTTTTTTTCTTTCTTTTGTGGACTAAGTAATTTGAAATGTAACAATTTGCAATTTTGAGCACTATATAAATTGAACTTTTTTCTGGTTTGGGGTATTTTGACCTTTCTCTCTTTTTTTTCTCTATCCTTCTCTATGTTTCTTTTTTTGTGTGTATCTTATATAATTTTGCTCTCATATGTTGCGAAGGTATATGATTATTTTTTAAACTTTGATGATTACTAAACATAAAATTAAATTAATAATAATATAGATAATAATCAGTTGACTTGAACTTATATTTAAATATACCTTTGCAATCTTATTAATTTTTAGTCTTACCATCAATAAAAATTAAGTTAGATTGTGATTTTTGTTAAGATTTTAATTCAATGGTGCTCCTTCTAAGTTAAAATCCTGGCTCCGCCACTACTTGTGAAGCCCACCACAGGTCTTGTTTCAATGATCTGAACCGTTTATTTTGTAAGGCACTCAATATGTATCATTTATATATATAAAAAAAATAGTCATAACTCTTTTATCTTTATCGCATTTCTCTAAGAAAATGGACGGTAAATATATTTATGAAAATGGATAATTTATTTTTTTAGAGACAAATACGACTAAATAAAAATGTTACAACTGGCATAACATTTACAATTGGACTCAAAAAAGTATATGTCTCGGCAATTTAGCAAAGAAAAAACTACTCGAATAAATAATAGAATTACTACAGATACAAATCAAACTAAAGATATTAAGCATGACATACATTTTATTTCATTCACCAAAAACACGGGTGTGAAAATTTTGTGCCAAGTTATTTGGGTTCAACTAATTCGTCTTTATGCGTCTCAAGGCCTCCATATATTTCAAGTAGGCATTTCAAATAGATGCTCTAGGAAGATGCATAGCAGTTTGTTTGGGTGAAAGTTTTGGAATCTCATTTTTTTCTTTCTTTTGTGGACTTAGTAATTTGAAATGTAACAATTTGTAATTTTGAGCGCTATATAAATTGAACTTTTGTCTGGTTTGGGGTATTTTGAGCTTTATATAAATTGATTTTTTTAATGTTTTTATTGCTTTTCCTGGTAATAATATATTCAATCTTCCCAATTCTGTGTAATGGTTTTTTCAACAGAAAGCTTTGAAGGTTTTATGTCAATTTTTTTCCCCCCCAGTTTGGGGATATTATTTTGAGCATTATATAAACTTTAAAGGTATGATATCATTTTTGATCTCATTACCCATCCTTTATTTTTTGTATTTTGTGATGTTTGATACAACAAAAAATAAAAATTAACGAAAAACAAGTTTACTTAGACAAAAAATATTTTACTTTCAAAAAGTGAAAAATATTTTCTAAATTGAAATCCTATCAACGCTAGAGCACTACTACAACCACCATAACCAGCCCCACCACCTCCACCTCCCCACCATTCCCACCACTAATACAATAACTAGTCAATTAGTATTCAAGGATGCAACAAAACATAAGATAAACAGTTTTTGCAAAATTTCTTTGTCGAAATTCTTTTTGCCAATTTTTTTTTTTTTCTGATTTTTTTTTTTTTTTTTTTTGCCGAAACAAACTGAGCACTCAACTACAAATGTTGCAAATGGTATATACATGTACAATACATATGCTACTGGTCTGAACCCAGATTGCTTCGACCTGTTGTAGATGAAGTATTGGGGCCAACACAGAAAGAATTGCTTTTCCTCAGAACTTGTCCCAACTGTGGATGCACATGCTGTTTTCCTTGGATTTGCAGGTCATCCTGCAAAAAAGTTTTTGCCATGTAGTTCATCCTGGTAGGCAGGATGTGTACACAAATTTTACATGAAATAGTGACCGTTTTCTAAGCACAATAACATTCACGAATAACACAAACACGAATGTATCACTTCATCAGCGTCATGAAGTCCTTGAAATATCTTGAACCCATATTCCAACTCACTATCAGTTTTCATTTGCCAAGAAGAAACACAAGATGAATTGTAAATCTCATCACATAGATACCATCTCAAATATTTCAAGAATTCCCCACAAAATGTATGAAGTCAGAAATATGATATATTTTAATAGGATTTCAGCTTCTAATAACGTATCAATGGTTTTATCCAACAAATGTGAAAAAAGAACAGGACACCTACTGGGAAATTTTTTATTACCTCATAATTGACGAAATCACTAGGAAAAATTGCACATTATGCTTGTTTCTGGGAAAATTTGTGCTTATTTCTAGGAAAATTTGCATACCAAAGAAACATTACATTAGCGACTGAGCTGTTAATCTGTCTGCGATGTAAGATTTAGACATTTGCAGCAGTCATTGCTCCCCGAAAAAGTGGGGCTTGAATGCGATCTTGCACTGCACCATCTTCCTCCTCGTCCTATTTTGTTTGCCAGAGGAAATTAGCATATGCAGCAAGAACGTGACTGAAAGCAAAGAAACAAATAGACCACAACTGTACGTCAGAAACAAAAACTAAACACAGGATGACATGAAGAAACTATGATATTCTCCCTGTTTGGTGCAGCTTATTGGAGCTGTTTCTAGTTTTTTTTTTTTTTTGAAATCTATATCAGAGTGTTTGATGCTACTTCTGCTCATAGTCTATGAGGCAGATACTACTTAAATAAGCTAAAAAAACCTGAACATTTGGAAGTTGGGGGATAAATGCTTTTAGCTTATACTTTTTGATTATCAACTTTTAACTTAAGAAAAATTGCACCAAACAACCCATTGACCCTTCTTGCAAATCCCAAAACAAGGGAAATGTGCAAAATTTTTTTCCATGAAGAGACATCTAGTATTGTCTGGTTGTGATTATTTTAGCAGTGCCTATGTCACATCACATGGACTCAGATGGGTGTCATGTGGATGTGTTTGTCCAGATTCATCTAATTCTCATATCCAAAGACACTAGGATACAACTAGATTTTATATTTCTTAAATACTTTCTAACAGAGAACATTTTATGAATAAAATACTAGTCTTACGCATAGTTCTATAGTAAACTTGACCAATTGGGCATACTTGAAGGGCACATGTTCAACTAGGTATATCTAAGTGTCAGTTGTCTTGCACTGTACTATAGAAATTTAGAAGAGCCCATGTAATGTATAGCTTCAATGGACATGGGTCCTATTGAAAAATCTAGAAACCCCCTAAATGTTGATTTGTGATTATGTATCAATTTTAATCAGTATATAACAATCTCAATCAAACAATCAAGACAAATCGACACAACGATTTTACGTGGAAAAATCACAATTGGACACCTCCAATTGTGATAAAAAAACTACGGGCAACAGCCACAAAACAATCCACTAAGAAGATTTAAAGGAATTACACAGATATCCTCTCAATTACCTAGCGAATCCACGCCTAATTGAACCAACCTCTATGTGCCTCTTCCAACACTGTCTTCACCTCAGAATTGTCTTTACAATGAGCCACTCCAGAATCCACCGAAGCTTCAGGCTCAAATTCTTCAGAATCTACTGAAGAACAACTCTCTCTCTCTTTTGTGTATAACAAACAAAACCTTTGATGTACTCTCTTTAACCCATGAGTTGAATACTCAATAAAATATCAAAGAAAAAACTAACAAGATATCTCCAGATATAAACCTTAAGAACTAAAAAGAAGATCTGGAGAAGTACCCTTAGCTTTGGGAGAAAACCAAGTATTTATAGAAAACCAAAAGTAATCCTAGCTTTGGAAGAAAACCAACTCCTTAAGAAATCCGGATTTTGAAGCTCGCTCGAGCGAAGCTTTTCTCGCTCGAGCGAGGAGCTTAGTTTTCATGATTTCTACTAGTGCCTTGGCTCGAGCGACGAATCCTTGGCTCGAGCGACCAATCAATTCTTTCAGGTTTTTGTGTGGACGTAATCCTTCGCTTGAGCGAGAACTCCTTCGCTCGAGCGAGCACTCCTTGGCTCGAGCGAGCAACGGCGGACATGTAATTTTGAATGCAATTTTGCATTTTGCTTCGGCCGCGAGTTGACCGGGCCCATAATAATCAGCGAAGTGGCAATCTTGAAAGCATTGACATCACAAACTTCTCTGTAAAGCACGATTCGGGTTGGATTCGCCTCTAACAACTCATAGCCTCACTGAAATAAAAATGCGAATAAAATTACAACTCAAAGGAGTTTTGTCAAACGGGGTTGCCAATAATAAAAACCTAACAAGTATGAACAATTCAATATTGAAGAAGTATCATCCTCTGCTCACTGCACTCAGCATTCACCAACTCATAGAGCTCATGGACAGCTGTCAATGTTTGTTAAAGCCGCATCATCACAGCTCTGTAATTCTAGGAGCATTAGTTGTAATGGTTAGCAAATCTGTTATGAGTTAGTTAGTCAGTTAGTCAAATTTGTTATGAAGTCAAATTTGTTATGAGTTAGTTAGTCAGTTTAGATGTAGTTTTAGATTAGATATTTTACAGTATATAAATCAATGTAAGTTCCAGATCTAACAAAAAAAAATGATGAATTCAAAGAAACTCAATATGGTATCAGAGCTTTGAAGCTCTCGTGAGCAAGATCCACAGGTCTCCAATGGCTGATTCTTCCCTGCCATCAAATCTTAGTTTACTAATTTCAAATTTCAACTCTCTCATTACAGTGAAGCTCGAATCCAACAATTTCCTCATATGGAAATCTCAGATGACAAATATGCTTAGAGCATCTGGATTTCTTGATCATGTTAATGGATCTCATCCATGTCCATCTCTAGAACTCATTGATGAATCTGGAAAACCTGTTTCAAATCCAAGTTATGTGCAATGGCAATTGATTGATACACATTTGCTTACTTGTCTAACTGCAACTCTATCTTCATCCATTTATTCATCTGTTCTTCATTTGACTCAAAGTGATCAGGTATGGCAATTCTTAGAGAAACAGTTTACTTCAGTCTCACGCTCTCATATACATCAACTAAAAACCAAACTTCAAACTCTTCGTAAGAAATCATCTTCAATGGAGGTCTATCTCTCTCAAATTAAAGATCTTGTAGCACAGCTGGCTTTAGCTTCTGCAAAAATTGATGATGAAGATCTGGTTTTCTTCACTTTGAATGGTCTACCAGAGGAATATGATGCTTTCAAAACTTCTATTCGTACTCGATCTGAGCCTATCAAAATGGAAAATTTGTGTTCATTATTATGCTCCGAATCCATTCATATTGAACAGAAACTTAAACAGTCTCCTGGAACTGATCTTCATGTTGCCTATTTTGCCTCACAAGGATCATCTTCATCAGGTTATGATTCTTCAAATTCTGTTAATAGAGGTTTTCACTCTGCAAGGGGCAGAGGTTCCTCTCGTGGCTTCAGAGGCAGATATAATACTTCTCGTGGTGGCAGATTCAATAACAGTGGTGGCAGATTCAATAACAGATACAACAATAACAATCATAATAATAACAGATCCAGAGGAGCCTTTTCCTTTAACTCTGGATCTAACTCTGGCTGCCAGATTTGTGGAGGTTGGAATCACACTGCTTTTGATTGCTGGCATCGACTGGATCCTACATTTCAGCCTTTCTCTAGCAGTAGTTCCTCTCAGTCAAAAGCTTATGCTGCTTCAGTCCCTCAGTCATATGCTGCTTCAGTTCCTCAGTCCTCTTCTGATCCTTCCATACCTCCTTGGTATGTTGACTCTGCTGCTACCAATCATCTGACCAATGACTTGACTAATCTGCAACAATTTCAGCCTTATCAAGGTCAGGATCATGTTCAAGTTGGTAATGGCTCTTCCTTACAAATCAGTCATATAGGTAAAGGTATTTTGCCAACTCCACATTATTCTTTTCCTCTCTCCAATCTTCTTCATGTTCCAGCTATTTCTTCAAACCTTTTATCTGTGCATCAACTCACCAATGACCTCAACTGCCTTGTTATTTTTGATGCTAATACTTTTGTCATTCAGGACAAATGCATGAACAAGATTCTGCATAGAGGTGTTAACATCAATGGTCTTTACCAGTTCATTCCTTCATCTGAACCATGCTCTTCTCCTCAAGTTTTTCAATCTAGCACTACTGCTCCTCTGTCTGATAGCACTCCAACAACTCTGTTTCAGTCCAGCAATTCAGCATCTGTGCCTGATTTGCTGTGGCATCAAAGATTAGGCCATCCATCTTCTTTAAAGCTTCAGCATCTGGCTGGTGTTTTACCAAATAAATTGTCTTTGAATAAGGCCTTGTCTTGCCTTGATTGTAATATGTCTAAATCTCATAGACTTCCTTTCACATTGTCTAATACTCTTGTCAATTGTCCTTTTGCCTTAGTTCATAGTGATGTATGGGGTCCCTTTACAGTAGATAATGCTCCATTTCGTTTCTATGTTTTGTTTGTAGATGACTATAGTAGATTTACTTGGGTTTATCCTTTGAACTACAAGAGTGAGGTGTATGATAAATTGCTTATATTCAAGGCATATATTGACAATCAATTTCAGACTTCTCTTAAAATACTTAGGACTGACTGTGGCACTGAATTTGTCAATAAACGAATTGATACTTTGCTGTCTTCTCATGGCATTGTTCATCAAAGTAGTTGTCCTTATACTCAGGCCCAAAATGGCATAGCTGAACGCAAACACAGACACATTATTGAAACTGCTATCACATTGCTTCATCACTCATCTGTTCCCATTAAGTTTTGGTTTGATGCTGTTGCCACAGCCACATTCCTCATTAACAGAATGCCTTCTAGTATTTTACATCACAAGACACCTTTTGAGATGTTATTTCATACCATACCTGATTTTTCTCTTTTCAAAGTGTTTGGCTGTCAGTGTTTCCCGTGGTTAAAACCTTATGTTCCACACAAGCTAGCACCAAAATCCATGTCTTGTGTTTTCTTAGGATACCATCCTACTATTAAGGGATATAGATGTCTTGAGCCTCTTTCTGGAAAAATCTACATTTCTAGGCATGTCATTTTTAATGAATCATGTTTTCCTTTCTCTCAGCAGTCCACAGTTTCCTCTTCTTCATCTACTTCAGATTTATCTACTCTTACATCATTTTTCTGGCCTGCTTCACTCAGTTCTTCAGCTGCCATTCCTACTCAGTCTCCTTCTTCATCTGTTTCATCTCCTACTGAGCCTTCTTCCAGATCTGAGCCTACTCCTCCTCTACCTCAGCCTATTCATATTTCCTCTCCTGCTTCTTCTGAGCCCTCTTCCAGATCTGAGCCTACCCTTCCTCTACCTCAACCTATTCCTATTTCATCTATTACTATTGATTTACCTCCTCCTTCTCTTTCTTCCTCTGTGTCTAATATCCATCCCATGATTACTCGATCTAAACATAGACTTCCCCACTGTTTTTCTGCTAAAAGTTCTCTTCTTGAAACTGAACCTACATCTGTTCATGATGCTCTTCACTCTCCTGTGTGGTTTCAAGCCATGCAAGAAGAATATCAAGCTCTTCAACAACAAGGCACTTGGGACCTTGTTCCTCTTCCTTCTCATAAAATTGCCATTGGGTGTAAATGGGTTTTTCGCATTAAAAGAGATTCAAATGGTACCATTGCTCGTTATAAAGCTAGATTGATGGCCAAGGGATTTTTGCAAAAAGAAGGAATTGATTTCCATGAGACTTTTAGTCCCGTGGCTAAACAACCCACCATTCGAATCTTTTTGAGTATTGCTCTTCAAGCTCAATGGTCCATCAAACAGCTTGACATTTCCAATGCATTTCTTCATGGTACACTTCAAGAGGAGGTCTATATGCTGTAGCCTCCAGGGTTTGAACAATCTTCTACTCATGTTTGCAAACTCAAGAAGGCCTTGTATGGTCTCAAGCAAGCCCCTCGGGCTTGGTACTCCACCTTCTCCACTTTCTTGCTTTCTCAGGATTCACCAACAGTCTGTCTGATGCCTCTCTTTTTATCAGAAAAACTTCTACAAGCCTCACTCTGCTCTTGGTATATGTTGATGACATCTTACTAACTGGTGATGATTCTGCTTTCATTAATTTGCTTCTTCAGCACATGCACAAGTCATTTTCCATGAAAGACCTTGGTCCTTTGTCTTATTTTCTGGGCATTTCAGTTCAGTCTGATGAGCATGGTTCCTTTTTATCTCAAGCTAAATATGCTGCTGCATTATTGAATAAAGCTGGAATGGCCGACTGCAAACCATGCTCCTCTCCTATGATAGTTAAAGCTGTGTGTTCTACAACAGATTCACTGCCATTTGCTCAGCCATCACTATATAGAAGTTTGGTTGGTGGACTGCAATATTTGACTATCACCAGACCTGATCTCTCCTATGCTGTTAATCAAGCATGTCAGTTTATGCATCTCCCTTCCAATGCTCATTTTCAAGCTGTTAAGAGGCTCATTCGATATGTCAAAGGGACTCTACATCATGGTCTTTTTTTCACCCCCAGTTCTTTTGATCTTTCTGCCTTCTCTGACTCTAACTGGGCCAGTGATAGCCTTGATAGAAGATCAACATCAGGCTATTGTGTATATCTTGGCTCAAACTTGATTTCATGGTCCGCTAAAAAGCAGGCAACTGTTTCTAGATCATCCACTGAAGCTGAGTATAGAGCCTTAGCTCATGCTACAGCCAAGCTCACTTGGATTCAACAATTGCTTAAAAAGACTTTTGTGTTTCCTCTTCTCCTGTTCCTGTCATATGGTGTGATAGTTTATCTGCCATGGCCTTAGCATCCAACCCTGTTTTTCATTCACGGTCCAAACATATAGAAATCGGCTGTCATTTTATTCGCGAAAAAGTGGTTGCCAAACAGATTGAGCTTAAGTATATTCCAACCATGGATCAGGTAGCTGATATTTTCACAAAACCTCTTCCTCCTTCCAGATTTCATTATCTTCGTGACAAGCTGTTAGTGGTTTCCTCCCCTATCAGCTTGAGGGGGGCTGAAGAAGTATCATCCTCTGCTCACTGCACTCAGCATTCACCAACTCATAGAGCTCATGGACAGCTGTCAATGTTTGTTAAAGCTGCATCATCACAGCTCTGTAATTCTAGGAGCATTAGTTGTAATGGTTAGCAAATCTGTTATGAGTTAGTTAGTCAGTTAGTCAAATTTGTTATGAAGTCAAATTTGTTATGAGTTAGTTAGTCAGTTTAGATGTAGTTTTAGATTAGATATTTTACAGTATATAAATCAATGTAAGTTCCAGATCTAATAAAAAAAAATGATGAATTCAAAGAAACTCAATAAATATTGTGACGGGCAATTGATTCTAACCTGTCCTCTGGTGTAGCTTGAACTGCTCTCTCAAAGTAAGACATGGCTTTATCTTGGTGATGATGAAGTTCCCACACCAACTTAGCATATTGCAAAATTATTTCTCCATCAGCAGGATCAGCAAGTACTGCACACGACACGAGTAGTATTGCTCAGCTCCTTGAAGGTCTCGCTTGGACTGTTAACCGAACAAATAAGTTATTGCACAAGAAGAAACAAACAACTAAGCATAGTTTTATACAGATTCATATGATTAGGTCATTATGCTCTATCATTCAATAAAAAATAAGATCCAAGTCCATATCTTCAATTACGAAAGAATTTTACCGAGAGATGTGCAATGCATAGAAACACATAGTATTTATTCGTCTTCCCAATGCTTCTTCCTATGTGGTTTGGGGTGATTTCGAGACTTACACAATACATTATGTAAGAAAATTTACTATTACAGGATCGAGGTTCAAAATATCATTTCAAGATCACAAACCCTGACAAACCATATTGAAGGCCTTCACTTGACACCCTTTTGAAATATCAGTGAGGTAAAGACAGATATTATCATTTCAATATTAATTTTCAATTTCATCAAAACCACAGTGAAATCCTGAGATTTGACATCTGTATGACATATTAAGATGTCATATTGGAACTCTTCCACTCTGCACACAGTAGAGTTATAATCAATGCTTTACTTCGAAGTTCTGCATAGAGAACCATTGCTAACACATAACACATGAAAGGGATTCTGCGAGACTTTTCTACTTTTTTTTTTGAAAGTTAGAAAATAGTCCGAGTTTATCCACCATACTTCATTCTTTGGCAGCTCACTCTTAGAACAGTAATCAATCAATTAAATGCAAATGCTCGCTGCCTGAGATGTTCACTTTGTTTACTGTGGCTCATGTGTTTTAAAATATGGCTTTTAAACATGAGAAGCTAAATGGAGAGAGAGAGAGAGAGAGAGAGAGATCTCACCTGATAAAGGAACTGAGCATAATTTCTCAGGAACAAAGGGTTGCTAGAGTTTTCCTCTACCATCCTCTTGTGATAATCCTCCGTGTTTCCACCTTTGCCAAAATCTGCTGCATTACAATCAACACCATCAATGCCTCCAACAACAGCTACGTCAATCCTCACCCCTATCGCAAGATGTAATGAAGGGCTAACTAGCTCGTTTTCTTCTTCAAAAGGTGTCTTCTGAACTTCAACGGGAACTTTATCATCTTCTTCAATCTGTCATATATCAAAGGAGCATTAGTCTCATTCCAAAAAAAATATGAGTCTAGTAAATCCAAAACTGTTATATAGAGAAGCACCTGAGTATGATCATTCACAGAACAATCTTCTTTGTCTTCCTCTATTTCCCAGAGAAAACAAGCATAGGCTGCCAAAACATGACTGGAAACAAGAAATGAAATGTTAATTTTAGTGAGTATTAATTAACTAGACTGTTCCAAGTGGGGTTTGCTATACTACTAAATTTCTGACCAATTGAGTCTAGAAATTGCAGACCTATTTTCAATCTTCCAAAGCACACAGCCAGATAAAAGAAATAAATAAAAAGAAGCTATGATGAATGAAGGAAAGTACTGACCTATCTTCAGGGGCAGCTTTCAAATTAATTCAAGGCTGTCTTGATCTTGATGGAGTTTCCACCACACCAATTTTGCAAAATTTCACCATCTTTAGGATCTGCTAATGTAGCTCCGAAGTAGTATTCCTTGGCTCCATGAAGGTCTACTGTCATTAGATATTGGACTCCATTTAATAGAAGAAAACATCATCCTCACTTCTATTAAACAAATCACATGGAAGTGCAAAAAATCTTCATCTACAAGCCTAAACATGAAAATCGTTTTAATGCCTCTTCCCACTGCATTACTCAGTAATCTTATTAAGCAAATAGTATTCCTAGAGCTTAATGTGAACAACCACTCGTTAATCTTATTAAGCAGATACCCGTTAACCTTCATCAACAATTCATGGTCTTATCAATCCAGAAAATGGAAATAATAGGGAGGGCAAAGCACCATCTATCCAAGTTGTTTTAAACTGTTGTTGGTGATTGGATATTTTGTATGACTTTTGCTTTTGAGGCATGATTTCAACCTATAAATAAAAAGTTGATGCTTGAAGGTGAAAATGTTTTCTTCGGAAAATGTTTCTCGCCGAAACAAACAGTTCGTAAAATCTAGAACATCCCTTAATTCTGAATTTGAAGTACTCTCCCAACATGGCCTGTATGAGAAATAGGTAAAAGATGTTCAAAGACAAGTGCGAAAAGTGATGATGCTAGAGCTCAACATCAATTCCATTAAATACATATACAATCATTGATATTCATTAAGAAATTAAAATGCTTGTAACAAACTCTATTAAAATTGCAGACACAAACAAGAAAAAAAAAATACTAGAATTAATATGAAATTGAAAGAAGAACAAAAAGCAACATAATTGATTAAAAATAAGTAGGATAGTAAAACAAATCAAGCTACTGTTGCTAGACTAGTGCTTGGCTCATTAAGGTCAACTAGTTATATAAAGAGACTAAATTTGAACTCATTTTGAAACTTGTTAATTTTTTAACTCGGTTCGATAAAAATTTATTCATTATAAAAACCAAATTATTCAAGTTTGATTAAAAACCTATCAACATTGACTCAGAGGCAAACAAACAAATAAAAAACTTCAAAAAATTTTAATAATCAATTACTACTTAACTCAACTCGATTAATTTATAACCTAAAAATAACAAAGAAATAACTCACCTGCAAAAGTTGAGCATAATTCCTCAAGAACAAAGGGTTGGAAGGATCTTCACCAACCATCCTCTTGTAATACTCCTCAGCATTGCCGGCACTGGCACCCGCACCACCAATCCCAAGACCTGTGGCAAGATACATTGGAGGACTAACTGGTTCAACAACCTCTCCAATACCCAAATCCTGAAATTAATTCAAAACCTCTTCATCTTCTTCTTCACCATCATTCTCCTCAATCAAATAAGAACATAGAATATATTATAATATAATTATGGGAAAATTACATTGGTACCCCTAAGGTTTTATACTTGATATAGATTTCATCATTATGTTTTGAAAATTACAATCCCTCCTTGAGGTTTAAAGTCACATTACAAATTACTCCTATGTTTGTTGACCTTTAAGTCAACCAGCATTTTTTTTTTTTTTTTATGTCAGCTGTTAATGTTTTATAAATACAAATTTTACCCTTTCTTTATTGGGAAAATTAGTCTTACGTCCCTCTTCCATTTTTAGTAATGAAAGAGATCCACAATATTATTTTATGATGTCTAAGGTCCCTCAATCCCAAACCCACATATCACAGAGAAATTTGTGTCTTCCAAATGTTGCTTCATTTTGCTTCTACTGCCCATTTGTATGTATATATAAAGAGAGAGAGATTAGGGTTTCTTCTACGAAGGAATTTGACTAATCAGGTCACCGGCGACATGGTGGTCGACATTGGCAACAACATCAGTTGTGAGAAAAAGAGAATAAGATGAGAGAGAGACCTCTGTTTGGCCTTCAAATGGAGCTCGATAGAGCGAACTCACACTCATCGTCACTGTCGTTGTCGCAGGTGTGGCGTTCCATCAACACCAATCGAGATCTGGCTGGATAGTTAAGATCTGGTCCAGCTATTGTTCAGATCATGCAGGATCTCCTTATCAAATTCGAATACAATGTGATTTTGTCGAGGAGGTTTGGAGGGGAAGCTGGGTTGTGTAATCTATTGGAATGGGAAAGAAATTACAACTTTGTTGATTGTTGATTGTTGTTTGAGGTGCCACTCAACTCCTCACTCTCCCAATAGTTCACATTGATAGATGGTGGATATGTAATTCAAGCCATTACTGCCAATGGAAAATATCTGTTGTTGTTACTATATTGAATAGGAGGAAAATAAAGGTGTAAAGATGTCAAAACTTGTACTGTATTTTATATGGCAAAGATGTCAAATTTCTTTGCATTTTTTCTAATTGTGATAATTGTTTGTGAATTTTCTCTGACTGGAGAGAATTTTTTTGGTGAACTTAGAGAAATTTCAATTTTCTCTGGTTTGAACCCAGAGAAATTCTCTGTTCAAATTTCTCTGGTAGGTCTTTCTTGTTCAAATTTCTCTGGTATTGGATTTTCTCTACATTAGCGATTTTTTCAACAAAATCGAAATTTCTCTAGAGAGAATCAAAGAATTTCTCTGGGTTTGAAATTTACTTTTCAACTCCAAAGTGATTGTTCTTATTGCATTTATGGTTCTGACTTTGAATTTTCTCTACATTACTGATTTTTTCAACAAAATCGAAAATTTTCTCTTTAGAGCCAATGTGTGAACCATGGTGTGAGAATCTGAATATACAAATCAAGTAAATAATTAAATAATAATAATTTTACAATCTCAAATATTTTAATGTTGAATCCTAAAGGGCAAATTAAATATTTGGAGGGTCTTTTAATTAATTTTAAAACCTAAAATAAATTTATGATGAAAGTCTTTAATTAAGAGGCAAGATTTATTATTAAAAAATATATATAAAGAGAGAAGGGTGTGACTTGCGCTCTAGAACACAAGGTTAATAAATAAGGCTCTTACCATTTGAGTTGAATATAACTTATACATATATTTTGTATATTTATCTATTTATTTGACCTACACATGCTTTAGGTGTACCCAACCACTAGTATAAAATAAAAACAAAACAAAACCCTAGCTCTTCTAACAATTTCCCAAGCATCAGCAACAGAAGCAGCAGCCGCCGTGAGAGAGAAGAGAAATAAAAGGTTACAACTAATTAAGGATGGAATTGGGTGTGTTGTGCTGTGTGTGATCATCAAAGGATAGCCCTCCTAGGTTTTCTTCTCTTCTTTCTTTGTTCTTCATCCTTATTCTATAATTATTTTATTCATTCATGGAGAGGTTTTAGGTTTATGTATTTTGTATCTATACTATATATTAAGTAAAATGGGATTTTTAACCCCCAAGACTTGTGAGAGCTTCAATATTCCAATATGAATTTTCTATATTTTTTATTTTTTATTTAAAAAAAAACTCAGTATTTATTGATTTGGTTAAAATCCCCTGATCAACATTTATTAACTTTTTTCAATCCACATGTCTTTCCACATGCCTGCATTTATTGATTTGGTCAAAATCCCCTGATCAGCATTTAAAATCCCCTCATACAAATAATTATAGATACAATCCGTGTATAGTTACTACAGTATATTTTTCAACTTCTCCCATACACTATGGTTAGTGATAAGATTGTTAAATTATTTTTATAAAAAATCTTAAAAAACATAACTTATATATTAAAAAAAATATAAAACAAATATAAATATCTATAATTATTCCGTACATAGCACGGGTAATAGGCTAGTATATATATACACTGATAAGAAATCTGAGGAGCTAAATTTATGTGTAAAGAATGGGTGTAATTTTTAGTTTAAAAATTCTGCACAGAATCGCAAACTTTAAAAATCAAGAAACCATATCAAACAAATGAATTTTGAACTGAAATTTTTACAGTAGATTAATTACATATTGAATTTCATATATTAATTTTTTCATAATTTTTGGGAGTCAAAATCCATATAAACTGATGCGTTTAAATCTGTCCAGAAAACTGGTTGTGAATAGTAAGTTCGGGAGTGTTGTTCTCTTTTAAATCCAAAAATTATCAAATCAGCGTCATTAGAACCGGTTACGAGTCTAGTTTCGTAATTTTTTGGCCTTGCATTGATTGCTTATGTATACTAAGAGAACCATTAATTTCTTTAAAGTGCTACAGAAAATAACCTGTTTAGATATAATTAATTGTAGATAATTATTTTGATAAGCAAATCAAGTGAAACCATTTGGGTTTGAAACTTAGGATATATTAGTTGATATCTGGAGGGTTTTAGAATTTTTCGAATGGTGTAGAGTGGGTTTTTAATTTTCAGAGTTAGTGAACAATTCAGGAAAACCTATAAAAAAATTCTATTTTATCTCAAAGTCACATTTAATTAAGTTTCGACCGGAACCCATGTCTTGGGTGATTTTAGACCTTGAAGAACATGAACTTAGGTAATATTTAAGAGTAACGGTGAGTTGGGTTAAGCCGTGTTAGTACATTTTAGTTTGGGGGTACTTAGTTTATTACTCCTTTTAGTATGTTTGAATTTAGTGACGTATAGTTTTAATACTTTGTTCAGGGCACTAATTGGACTTTCATATTCTATTCGAGGATTATATTATTTCGTTTTCAAGTGAGTAGTTTCATGCTACATATTTTTATAAATGTTCCCCTACCCTGAACTGTTGAAAAATTTAATTGTTGTTTCAGAACTAAACTATTTTGATAAATTATTATATTGTCTATGTAATCAAATTATTTCTTAAACATGTGTGAGTTTGGCATACTGCAAACTATTTGTTTTGTTCTCATGTTTGTAATGATGAACTATCATGTTTTGCAAAACTGATATGTATTGATATTGGGATCGTATGTGTATTTAATCCAGGGAAATTATTCCACTGTGTGTGGTGACTCTGGCCACTAAGGAACAAATCCGGATTGGGCCGTGATGACCCTAGTGCTCAACGATTGTAAGGAAAAGACTTGGGTTAAGCTAGGTGACCTTCAATCGAATCGTCTTAGAGAAAAGGCCCAGGTTGCCACCCTGAGGATGACTCTTAGTTCGGTATTGGATCCAACAGGGCTTATAGCCTTGAGAACTGTGTGGCATATTATTTGTTTTTTTATTGGTACCCAAAAAATTATTGGTGTTCATGTTGTAATCTGTTTTAAGTGGAAAATGTCATTTATCATGTTCTCGAGAGACATGAGTATTTTAACTGTTGAACTGTGGAACCTTCTTTTTGAAATAGATTGTCTTTACCAAACTGTATCCAATCTAGTTTCTGTGGTATGTATCTTATTTTGGAATTGAACCCTGTTTTCAAAGCTGTATTTACTATCCATATTGCTACTCACTGAGCTATCAGCTGACTTAGTTGTTTATTATTTTCAGGTGTTAGAAGGACTTAGAGTGGACTCTTGGCATAGCGGAGACTCGATTGCATGGACCTCTAGGACATTCATTTATTTTATTTTAGCTTGTTATGTTAGGTTTTGTACATACATTGTGGTTAGGTTTGATTTAGAATTATGTTATTTTGTGGGCAGTTTCTGTGCCATTTAGTATATATATATATATTTTAGGAAGTTGGTTATGGCTTGTTTTGCACTTGTGGCATGTCATTGGATTGAGTTTTGATTTATTTATTTCTGGGCTATCATCACATTTATTTTTTATGGTTTTGGGTTCATGTTTAGGCTCACGTGTGCCTTGGGCTAAGTCCCTGTGGGCCACGGCTGGTCATACCCAGGTTTGGGGTGTGACACATGGAACACATTTTGCCCGAGGTTTATGATTTTCAACTAGAAAAGATTGTGAGAGGGAATTCTTTTGGATTTGAGAGGGAGATTTTATCTGGTTTGAGTGATTTTCTCTAGGGTGGAGGTGAGATTTTCTCTGGTTTTGAAGAATTTCTTTGGGTTGATGTGAATTTCTCTGCGAATTTTGTTCAAGTTGGAGTTTCAAAAATTAACAATTTTGTTTAAATTTGGAGATAATGAGAGTGGTAATTATTTACTCAAAGATTCTGGGGGTTTATGGAGAATATATGTGAATTTTCTATAGATTTAGTCATTGTGTGAATTTTCTTTGGATTTAGTCACTGTGCGAATTTTCTCTGGAAAACTTGAGATGTGTTGATTTCTTTTTGATATTTGGTTGCTTCAGTTTCTCTATTAATTTGTTTACTTGCTCAGATATTAGAAGGGGAAAAAAAATGAAAAATGCGATTTTGAATGGATTTTCTCTGGTTTGATAATGATTAGGTATATATTGATCTTGAGGTTCCTTTTTGATCAATTTTCTCTGGTTAAGTCAAAATACAAATTTCTCTGGAGAGAAAATCTCTAGGAGGTATCGAGAAATTCTCTGGGAAGTGCAGAGAAAATCTCAGAGAAGTCCAAAGAAATTCTATGCGAAGTGTAGAGAAATTCCCAGAATTTTTCTGGAGAGAGAATCTCAGGAAAGTCTAGAGAAATTTCTAGAATTTCTCTAAAGAGAATTTCTCTGAAAAGTCTATAGAATTTCTCTGGGTCGAATTTTCTTTGGATTGATATTGAGTGACCTTAGACATTATGAAAATATTAAGTGTCTTTTATATTATAAAATCTTAACATCGGAGATCTTAAAAAAAAATCCCCTTCTTTATTTCCATCTCTTACGGTATTTTCTTTCTCTTTACATATAATACAACAGCTAACCAACAGCCATCCATTATTCCCTCTTTGCTCCCTTATCCTTCATACCATTTACCACATCACCACCTCACAAATCAAAGACAGCTTGTGTTGAGAAAATTAATTCTTTGAATCAATTAATCAAATATGTAGGCCTTGTTTAGTTTAACTCTCAAAATATAATTTTTGAAAAAAATTTCTAAAATTTTGTTTAGTTGAAAAATTTTTGAATTTTTTTTTTAAATCACTTTCTCTCTCCTACATATCAATCAATCATTTTTTCTCTCTCATCTCTCATTCTCAATCACTTTTTCTCTCATACACATCTACTCAACTACAACAAAATAGCAAATCATCCAAAACTCCCAAACTTCAAAACTATTTTCAAAATATGCGATCAAACAAACTAAAAAAATTTCTAAACTTTCTTCCTAAAATTTTTTTTGAAAATTTATTTCAAAACACAAACCAAATACACCCCTAATGTGCATAAAGTTTTTGGTGAAATAACCCAGTGCAAGACAGCTTAGTTCAAAATCCCAAAATCAAATAGTGAAATAAAGAATAATGCCTCGTAGCTCGACAAATTGGCTCGAATTTTGGCTCGAAAGAGAAGAAAGGGGAAGAGGAGGAGAGAGGGAGAAAGAGAGAGGAGAGGGCTCGTCTTTCATTTTCGACTGAAACAGGGAGAGGGAGAGGGAGAGAAGCAGAGGGAAGAGAGAAAGAGAGAGAGGGAGAGAAGCAGAGGGCAGAGGGAAGATCGCTGATGCCCAGCCGCCGATCATCTCGCCGCCCGCCGTCGTGGCCTCGCCGCCCGCCGTCATCGCCCAGCTCCAGATCGTCAGATCGTCACCGCCGTAGCTCGAATGGCCCCCTCCCCTCCCTCCTCCTTCAGCCATTTTTATGGCCCCCTCCCCTCCCTTCTCCTTCCTCCTCTTCCTCCTCCTCCTCCTCCTCCTCCTCCTCCGACGAATTCGAGCCAAATTCGAGCCTCGAATTCGAGCTACGAATCATCACCGGTGAAATAAACACCAATTCAACAATACATAGGCACCCACAACTAACAGCAAACAAAAGAGCCCGAAATTTCGACATCAATACATGACCATGAAATAAATAATCATGATGACAATTCCTGTTCTACGTACAACCAGTGACACATAATATACCAAGACAACAACAAACCCAATCTCATAGCACTAACGATGAACAGCGAGATTGTCTACGGCTTGATTGTGTTGAACAGCGAGACTGATTTCATCGATGATCGAGACACTGAAGATTTGGCAGAGCTTCGGACATTTACATTTATATTTATTTATTTTAGTACCTACTCATTATTGACATTATTACCGATAACTTTAATTATACTAAAAATAAAATAATATAATTATATTAAAAGTATAAAGTTTGGCAAGGGCTCATTGGGCTCATGAGCCACAAAAGACAAAATAGGCTCATGAGCCACAACAGACAAAACATCACATCCAACCCCATAATCATTACATTCTTCTCTCACAAAAAAAGCCAAAAAAGCCAAAAAGCCAAGAGCCCTTCCCAAACCAAGCTTTTGAGCCCAGGCTCATATAGCCAAAAAAGCCAAAAAGCCAAAGAGCCAGCCCACTTCCCAAACGGATGGGCATCAAGATTTGCCTTTTCTAGCTTTCACCTGCTAGATCCGCCACCATCATTCCATTGCCTTAGTTTGGGACTGAGGTTTTATATTTTTCTACTTCTATATCGAGCAATGTTACATACCACTAATTTACCATCACTAATCCCACCACTAGTGAGGTGGCAATTGAAAAAAAAAAGAAAAAAAAAAAAAACAAGGCACAAAACACATGTGACAGTGGGTGGGATCCACTGCCACATCATTAGAGCCACCACTAATTAGTGGTCTAAAGCATTTTTGTTCTATATTTTTGTTTTGTTAGTTGTTAATTGTGTAACTTAGAATCCATCATTGGTAATTGTAAAGCTTACCCTTTTTGTGGTGGTAACTTATGATTTATCTCAAATATGTTTTATTGTCATTTTTTATGATCGGCTCTGTACGGGAAAGAAATGCACCTTCTCGTATAATCCTGTTGATCAAGTCTGCGTTCCTCTGTACGTCGTCGTTCTACAACCTGAAAACACAAACGTGAGCTGGCCGGCGGGTGTGTGCCTGAAACCTCTCCGATGCCTAAGTCAGCAAGCAAGACAAATAGGCAAAAGCTCTATGTATTCAGGGAGCAAAGTTACATTACCTCTTCATAGGTGATATTGGTGAGCTTTTATAGGTTTCGTGTGGCACAATCCTAGTAGGACTCTTACTCCTCCATGTAGAGTCCTCCTAGGATTCATACTCCTGAAAGATCATGCTTATCTTTCCACACCCCCCTCACTGCTTAAACCAAGTGAGATGGTTTTACCATGGCCGGACTACCATACGACCAAAATAACATTACAATGCCGGGCTAAGAAGCTTGACCGACCTAGAAGCCAGTTCGGCTCTCCTATACTGTCTCCTACCTCGGCTTTACATACTAAGGCCGAGCTATCCATAGAAGAATTAAGCCGAGCTAACCCTAATCAGGTCCTAGAATAGTCCAACTACACCTCGGTTCCGTGCCGCGCAACCGAGCTAGCCCTCAACCCACGGCGACCGAACTAAGTTTACTCGCTTAACATGGCGGTGAACCCCATGGCTTGGACCGGACTACCACGGCCGAGATGACAATCCGCGACCGGACTAGTTGCACGAGGTCTTTCTACTCTGCTTTTCATACTCCGGCCCATTACTTAGCTTGGCCCAATTTACCTGTATAAATTACCCTCTCAATTGCCCCTTAATTCCATCTGTGCAACATGATAGGGATTACCTGTCTATAAACCGAGCTAAGGTTTTAGCTTATCCAGTCAAGCTACAATACCTTAGCTATTCCGGTCGAGCTGAAAAACCTTTTAGCTTCTCCAGCCGAGCTAAAAACTATTTAGCTTATCCAGCCGAGCTAAACTTAAGCCGAGTTGTGCATGTCCGGTCAAAACGTCTCTTCAGTCCCAGCAACTGAATCGTTCAGTATTCCAATGACACGTGGCAGCCTCCGATTGGCTCTTCACAGCTGTCACGCCGCCCTTGTACTCCGAAATTTTTGAACAGTTCTCGCCTTGAGCCCTTCCAAAACAAATCCTCTCTCATTCTGAATCATTTCACCTTACTACTCACTCTCTCTTCTCTCACTTCTTCAATTCTTTCTGTTCTTCAACCTCGCACCTCTGAAGCTCGTGTTTTGCTGCCGTTTGCTTACATCTTGTTCCTCTTTCTCTCTACCAGGTAAGCATCATGAATATGTTTATGTTTTTCCTCTTTTCTGCTTTCGTTTAATCTATTGCAGTTTGTTTGGTGTTTTTGCAAAACACTCTATTCTCATTTGCTTTGCTCTGCGTCTTTCTGGAAAAATCCTCACAAGAACACCATGAATTTCATGAGATAACCAATAGAATGCCATTTTTTTCTTAAAACATGCCCCAACCGAACTAGGATACTGTTTGTGCTGTATGTAGATTCAGGCAGACTACAACCGAACTAGAACTCGTGCATATAACAGTAGTTTCAATAGGTCACCATCTGATTCACATTAGCCGAAATAAAAACGCACCGAACTAGAAATCTTGGCACCTAACCGAGCTAAGCCTTCGGCGCTAAGCCAGCTTTCTCAGTGTCTAAACCGAACTCAGAAAGCTGCCCCTTGACGCCCAACCGGAGTAAGAAAACGCCTAGGAAGAACCGAGATAACCAAACATCCTGCCGAGCCGAGATAACAAGCACCTTGTTAAAACCAAGGTAGATCCTGTCGCACCCTATGCAGCCGAAATAAGTCTTCCTTTCTTGCTTTGTTTTTGTAGCACGGTCAGTGATCTGTGCTTAACCCCTTTGTTCTTCCACTTTGCAGACTTAGGTTGCCCAGGCACTCCTTCTGCGCGCTCAACCGAGCTTCTGAGCACAACTCCTCAACCGAGCTAATTTATGCATAACTTATACAATAAAATGGGGAAGTATAGGTTTTTGGTAAATACCCCAGGAGGCCTAGCCGAATTCCGTAAGGATTTCAACATCCCTGACGACGTACACCTTACTCTAGCCAAACAGGACGTCGACCCATGGGATAACGAAGGCTTTGTCCCCTTTACCGTTCAGTCAATAATAGAAACCGGACTACGATTTCCGGTCCAACCATTAATTTGTGAGTTTCTTAGGCAAACCAGACTATGCCCAACCCAACTCTCCACCAACACTTACCGAATCATAATGGGAATAGCCGAACTAAACCGTCAAGCCGGTCTCAACCTCGGTTTAGCCGAAATATTTCACCAATACTCCATAGGATCTAAAGACGACGGCTGGTGTTATTATTTAAGAATACGTCGTGGCCGAGAGAAAATAATAAAACATACACCGGACAAAGACTTGAATGATGACGATTTCTTCTGGGTGTCTGGGAACTTTGAAGACCATCAAGCCCAGATTCCTGGCCGAAGAATAAATTGGAAAAAAGGACAACCTGGTATACAAACTTCGGTTCTAATTCACCCTTTTCTTTTATTACGGCTTTCATTCTAAACCGAGCTAATACTTTGTCTTCTTTATGCAGATTCAACTCACCTTTACTCCCTTTACAGCTATCCCAACCTCAATACCCTCCGAGCCGCACTAAGGGTTAAAGAAAGAAGTTGGGCTAAGCTGCTAAACTTCTAACCAACATACCGATACAGCGGTCGCCGAAAAGCGAGGGTGACTGACTTTCTCCTTGAGGAAGCACCGCAACCGGACCCATCCTTGCCCCAGATAAACTTAATCCCTCTCACAGCCGAACAAGAAATGGCAAAAAGAAACAGATTGAAGGCCATGCTGACCGCAACAACTTCTGCCGATGTGCAACCAACCGGCCAAACCACTGAGACCGTGGTGGCCCTTCCATCCCAACAGCCATCTTCTTCTCGCCGAAACAAGGGTGCCCGGACTAGCCAAACCGAGCCACGACTTGTTGACGAGGACGAGACCGTTCTGCCACCAAGTCCTCCCCCAAGCATTCAACCGGAGCAGTCCGACTGAACTGCCTCTTCCTCTAAATGGGCTCCCACCCTTACCTTCAACGACCGAGATATCACCGCTTCTGATTCGGTGGTCTCAGAGAAGGACCACTTGATGGCTTTCAACCTGGCCAAAAGTGTGTGCCTTCCCAAGGACATGGAGCACCATTACAAGCAGCTCAACACCGAACTGAAGTCCATCCGGTCTTCAACCAAGTCCATGATCCTGGTAAATAGCTTTCTTCCTTCTACGTAATTTTTCCTAACTTTCAGTCCGGCTAAAGTTACTTCTCCTTTGCAGGCCATCCAGAAAAACCAAGTTACACACATGAGGGTCATGGAGCTTAGGAGAAATACACGGGAGGCCATGGCGGAGGCCGAAGCAACGTCGGCCGAGCTAGAGGAAGCCAAAAAACAGCTGGCCGAACTGAGATCTGAGAATGGTCGGCTGACCGAGCTTGCTAATTCGGTCGAAGCTGAAAAGAAAAAGGTTGCCACCGAGGCAAAAGAAAAATACCTGCGCCTCTTGGCAAAGATTGAAAAGAAAAAGGACACCGAGATAAACCAGCTGAAGAAGAGTGTAAAAGCTGCCGAGAAGCGAGGCTTCAAGGAGGCAGAGGACGCATACACCCTTCAGTGCGATGTAGCCAAGGACCTATTCTTCAAATGTGGCTGGAGGAGTGCGGTGGAGCGGCTCGGTTGTACGCCTGAAACCGAGGTCTACAATGCTCCACCGTATTCTATTCCGGCCTCGCTTTCGCAATATGCTGCCGATCTCCAAAGGCAATTTCTTGAGGGGTCTGACAATGATGAAGATGATGATGAAGATTCTGATGAAGATGAGCCAACTCTCACCCCAGTCGTCAATGAACAACCAAACAATCAGACAGTTCGGTTGGAGCCGGTCATTGAAGACCTAACTGACGAGCTGCTAACTGACAACACACAGCCAACAGAGACCGAGGTTCAAGCCGAAACCGAGCTCACACCTCACACCGTGCTCCCACCTGGAACCGGTCTCAGTGTTGATGCCGACGCGGGGTTTGACGCCGAACTTGATAATCTTTTGAACTGACTATTCTTTTGCTTTCTTCTTTTCTTTGTTGTTGAACTTGTAACCGGGCTGCAGCCCTTCAGTTGGACTTGCTTCCACTTCAATGAAAAATCTTTTGTGCCAACTCTTATTCCGGTTCTTGTTCTGTATGTTTGCACTTGTAATGAATTCTCCATGAACTCATTTGCTCAACTGTGATCTCGGTTCTGAATGTTTGCTTTCCAACTGCTATTTCGGTTTTGATCTCCTGTTTCAACAGTCATAACTTGCAATATTTTCATGCCGAGATAACCATCTCGGTCTTAGCTTAATAATGTATAGCTGCCAACCACTCTTCAGCCGATATACTTACCTCGGCTGAAGAGTACAGAGTTGGTTTAATCCAGCCAACCACTCTTCAGCCATAAACTTACTTCGGCTGAAGAGTACAAAGTGTTGGTTTAATCCAGCCAACCACTCTTCAGCCATAAACTTACTTCGGCTGAAGAGTAACAAGAGTTGGTTTAATCCAGCCAACCACTCTTCAGCCATAAACTTACTTCGGCTGAAGAGTACAGAGAGTTGGTTTAATCCAGCCAACCACTCTTCAGCCATAAACTTACTTCGGCTGAAGAGTAACAAGAGTTGGTTTAATCCAGCCAACCACTCTTCAGCCATAAACTTACTTCGGCTGAAGAGTACAGAGTGTTGGTTTAATCCAGCCAACCTCTAAGTTTTTCCAGCCAACTTAGAATAAAGTGTTTGGTTATTCCGACCAAACGTCCTGCAGCCTGGATCCTTATCCTGGGCTTAGGAAGGGTGTTGGTTTAATCCATCCAACCACTCTTCAGTCATAAACTTACTTCGGCTGAAGAGTACAGAATGCTGGTTTAATCCAGCCAACCACTCTTCAGCCATAAACTTACTTCGGCTGAAGAGTACAGAGTAACCCAAGGGGTTGTGGCATCGTGGTAAGGCCTTGGGGTTTAAGCCCCAAGGTCACAAGTTCAACTCCCCACCCCCCCTTGGGCCAATCTCCTGGGCGGTAGCACTGTTGGTTAGGAGGTTGGACCTCAAGTTGTCTAGTCAGCACTTGGTGTGGGTTCAATGCTCCCCCGCTGTGCAAGTCCTGACTTAAGCAGAGCTTGTCTTGGGAGGTCGGGGCAAGTTCCCAGGTTATAGTCTCCTCGCTCGGAACGGCTAACAGGACACCTTGGTGATCTCTGCAAGGGGCGCTGCCTTGGACCTGCGGGAGGGTAGGGAGGATTTTCCTGTAACAAAAAAAAAAAAAAAAAAAAAAGTATAGAGTGTTGGTTTAATCCAGCCAACCTCTAAGTTAGTTTTTCCAGCCAACTTAGAATAAAGTGTTTGGTTATTCCGACCAAACGTCCTGCAGCCTGGATCCTTATCCTGGGCTTATGAAGGGTTCATAGTTGGTTATTCCGGCCAACTATGTTTACAATGCTCCTAACTTACTAAAGCTACTTTCTACTGAAAACAATTATGCTAGAAAAGAATCGACTTGTTTTATTGAGAAAGTAAAAAATTACACATATTTAAAAGAAAAAAAGCTAGAAATAAAACAACTTGAGATTGGCAGTGTTCCATGGCCTGGGAATTGCTTTGTCGTCCTCATCTTCCAAGTGGTATGCCCCTTTGCCTGCTAATCCAACCACTTTGTAAGGTCCTTCCCAATTAGGCCCCAACTTGCCGTCTCCTGGAACCAAAGTGTTTACCATTACTTTGCGCAGTACCCAATCGCCGATCTTGAATTGTCTTGGATGTACTGTTTTGTTATACTTTCTGGACAGTTCTTGTTGGTAGGAGGCGATGTGAACCAATGCTCTGTCTCTTCTTTCCTCCGCAAGGTCAAGCTCCAATGCTATGGCTTCGCCATTTAAGTCTGGATCAAAGTTTTCGCTCCGAATTGTGGGGAGGCCAACTTCTAATGGGATGACTGCTTCCATGCCATAAGCTAAGGAGAATGGTGTTTCTCCTGTCGATCGTCGAGGCGTGGTGCGGTAAGCCCATAAAACAAGAGGGAGCTTTTCTGCCCATTTGCCTTTGGCTTTCTCTAACCTTTTCTTCAATCCATCCAAGACTACCTTGTTTGATGCCTCCGCCTGGCCATTCGCTTGGGGATATGCCAGTGTAGAATTGTAGAACTCTATCTTGTACTCTTCGCAAAAGCCTCTGAAAATTTTGCCGTCGAACTGAGTACCATTGTCTGAGATCAGTGCCTTTGGTATGCCAAATCGAGTGATAATGTTCTGGCAGACAAACTTCTTCACATCTTTTTCTTTGATTGATGCCAAGGCTTCTGCTTCCACCCACTTTGTGAAGTAATCAGTTGCCGCAAGAAAGAACTTCCTGTTGCCTGGTGCTGTTGGAAGTGGCCCCACTATGTCTAAGCCCCACATTGCGAAAGGCCATGGGCTAGTGAGAGGTAAAAGTTCTCTGGCAGGTTGGTGTATTTGGTGCGCGAACTTTTGACACTTTTCGCATATTTTGACATACTTCTCTGAATCCGCTTGCATGTATGGCCACCAATATCCTTGTGAAATCGCTCGGTATGCCAATGATCTTCCTCCTTGATGGCTGCCGCATACACCCTCATGTATTTCGAACAGGAATGCTTCCACTTTGCTGGGGTGCACACATTTTAAGTAAGGTCCTGAGAACGACTTTTTGTACAATGCCAAGGATGGAGAGAGCCAAAATCGCTGCGACTTTGCTCTTATTCTGTTGGCTTCTTTCTTCTCTTCTGGTAAGGTACCGTCTTTCAGGAATAAGATGATAGGATCCATCCACGAAGGGCCTAACTCTGTACAGCATACCTCTTCTGCTTCTGGGTCTTCAATGCTCGGTCTTGGCAGGTAGTCGATCAGTAGTGGGTGAGGAATGGAGGTATCTGCCATTGAAGCGAAGCCTGCTAGTTCGTCTGCTCTGCTGTTTTCCTCCCTGCCGATCTGTTCTATCCTCACCACTTCAAACTTCTTGATCTCTGTTCTGACCAGCTCTTGGTACTTAGCCATTCTATCATCCTTCGTTTCGTAGTCGCCAGATATTTGGTTTACCACCAGCTGTGAGTCGCTGTAAACCATTAGTTCGGTGGCCTTCATATAGTGCGCTGCCTTGAGGCCTGCCAGAAGTGCTTCATACTCCGCCTCATTATTTGATGCTGGGAAGCCAAGGTTAACTGCCTGCTCCACTACGAGGCCGTCTGGAGAGATGAGGACTATGCCGAGTCCTGCTCCATGCCGGTTGGATACTCCATCCACGAAGAGCTTCCACATCTCCCTAACGAACAACTTCCAGCAAGTGGAGGGGTCGGATGATGCCTTAGGATCTTCCAGGTTGCTGGTGTCTTCTTTAAGGTCCATGCTTGCTGTCTGCCCCTTGCTATCTGATTGTTCCAAGTCTTTGTTTGTTGGCGAGTCTGGCCTTGGTATAGCATGGTTCGCTTCTTCCTTGCTTTCTTTGCTCTGGTCTGCCTTGGGACCTGACTGAGCAACCAGCCCTAGGGGTTGCGTTATTCCGACGTCAACTTCCATCCCTAGTTCGGTTGATTCCGTCAGGTCGACTGGGCAGCTGTGGTGACTCCCAGGAGTGAACTCTGCGACAAAGTCTGCCAATGCTTGAGCTTTTATTGCGGTCCTGGGCTGGAACTTGATGTCGTATTGTCCCAACTCAACTGCCCACTTCAGAATTCGTCCAGAAAAGTTCGCCCTTTCAAATAAAGCCTTTAATGGGAAGGCTGTGAGAACAACTATGGTGTGGGCGTGAAAGTAATGCGACAACTTTCTTGAGGCCATCATCAAGGCCAATGCCAGTTTCTCCAGTGGCAAGTACCTTGTTTCGGCGCCTAGTAATGTCTTGCTGACATAGTAGATGGGCAGATGTTGGATTCCTTCTGCACGGACCAACACTGCGCTGATTGCGTGCTGTGAGACTGCCAGGTATAAGAAGCGTTCTTCTCCAGGAATTGGGGTTACAAGTAGTGGTGGAGAAGACATGTACTCCTTCAAACTTTCCAGAGCTTGGTCGCATTCGTCGTCCCACTCAAACTTGGCCTTGAGGGCATGAAAAAATGGTCGTAGCCTGTCTGACGATCGGCTAATGAACCGATTGAGCGCGGCTGCCATGCCGGTGAGATGCTGCACTTCTTTGACTGAGTTTGGTCTCTCCAGATCCTAAATTGCCTTGATCTGGGAGGGGTCTACCTCTATACCCCGGTTGGTCACCAGGAAGCCTAGGAATTTGCCAGATCCTACCCCGAATGCACACTTCGACGCGTTAAGGCATAACTTATGCTTCTTCAGGATTTCAAACATCTCGCCTAGGTCTCTGAGATGGTCATTCTCATCCTTGCTCTTGACCACCATATCGTCGATGTAAGCCTCCATCGTTTTGCCTAACAACGGCTCAAACATCTTGGTGACCATTCTCTGGAATGTTGCCCCTGCGTTTTTCAGGCCAAAGGGCATGACCTTGTAACAGTATAGTCCTCTTGGCGTGGTGAAAGATGTGACCTCCTGGTCTGGTTCATGCATTGCGATCTGGTGGTAGCCTCTGTATGCATCCAAAAAGCTGAGTCGGTTGTGTCCCGCTGTTAGGTCTACCAGCTGATCTATCCGTGGTAGAGGAAAACTATCCTCTGGGCACGCCTTATTGACCGTTTTGTAGTCGACGCAGACACGCCACTTGCCATTCTTCTTTGGCACTACAACTGTGTTGGAGATCCATCTTGGGTAATGTACCTCTCTGATTGCCCCAGCCTCCAACAGGTTTCCCACTTCTTCCGCCACTATCTCGGCGTGGTGGAGTGCCGATCTGCGGGTGCGCTGAATGATTGGCCTGGCGGATGGGTGGACATTGAGTTGGTGGCAGATGAAGTTGGGATCAATGCCTGGCATGTCGTATGGAGTCCAGGCAAACACTTCGATGTTAGCAGTCAAAAATTCCAAGACCTCTAACCTCTCAGCGCTGGACAACGACGAACCGAGCAGAAAGAACTTATCCGGGTTCTTTTCATCTAGTCTTACCTCCACCAAGTCTTCCACCGCCTTCTGATTAGCCGTTTTGCCAACCTCTGCGAATAGTTCATTACTCTCAGGTTCTTCCACCGAATGAACATATCCTTTGGCAGCGCGGCTGCCGTTCACCGTGACAAAGCACTGCTTTGACATGATTTGATCTCCATAGAATTCCTCTATTACTCCGGCGTCGTTGGGGAACTGCATTACTTGGTAGTAGGATGACGCCACCGATCTCATGGCATGCAGCCATGTTCTGCCCAAGATGATGTTGTAAGTGGAGGGGACCTTCAACACCCAGAACTCCACTTGCTTCGTCACACTCCCTGCTCTGACTGGAAGGATGATCTTGCCGACTGGCCATTCTGGCATCGAGTTGAATCCAATCAGGGGTGACACTGCAGGTGCCAAGTCTTTGTCTTGCAACTTCAGTTGTTTGAATGTCTCGTAGTACATTATTTCACATGAACTACCTTGGTCAATCAGAATCCGCTTGACGTCAAAATCCTTGACTCGGAGAGTGACCACCAAGGCATCATTGTGAGGGCAGTATATTCTGTCCAAGTCCTTGTCTGAGAAAGACATGACATTCGTGGCCTCTGTCTTCCCCTTTTTGGCGACAGGTTGAGCACTCAGTACCTCCCTTAAGTGCTCAGCCTTTTTGATCGACCCTCTGAGCTCGCATACACGCTCAAGTTCGAAGACTCCATGTATCACATTGATTATGCCTTGAGGTGGGGCGTCGATTGGCATCCCGTTGGGGTTATTGTGGTCCTGGGGGGCTGGCTGTGCCCCTCCCTCAATATATTTGTCCAGGTGGCATGCCGCCACCAACTCCTTCAGGTGCTGTCTCAAAGGCGTGCAATTCTCAGTGCGGTGCCCCTTTTCTTTGTGGAAGGTGCACCGCGACCTGTCGTCGTAGTCCTTCTGAGCCTCGCCTAGCTTGGCTAGCCACTTGACGAAAGGCTCGTCTCGAATCTCATTAAGTATTCGGTAGATCGGTTTCTTGAAGACTGTGGTTATGGCAGTGCGGACCCTCAACCATCTTTTGTCTTGGTCTTCTCCGTTGTCTCGTCTGCCACGTCCATTTCTGTTCGACCGGTCTACCGCATTGACCTTTGCTGAGGCCTTCTTTTTTGGTGCTGCGGTCGTGTCAGATTTTGCTTTGGCACGTGCGCCATCCTCTTCCACCCTGATGTGCTGGTGCACTCTTTCCATCAAGGCCTCCATGGTGAGGGGTGGCGTCATGGTGATTGAGTCCCTCAGTCTGTTGCCGACTGGAAGGCCTCTTTTATATTGTGCAATGGCGAGATTGGTGGGGCAGTCCCCAATCTGGTTGAATGTCTCCCAATAGCGACTGTTGTAGGACCTTAACGTCTCCTTGTCGCCCATGTCGATGGAGAGTAACTGGTCGATCTCTACCGGGGTTTTAGTGTTTGTTCTGAACCTTGTGACAAACGCTTCCGCCAATTGCGCCCAGGAGGCTATGCTACCTTCTGGGAGTTTCTCAAACCAAGTCAAGCCTAAGTCGCCAAGGCTGGAAGGGAAGAGGATGCACATCAAAGCTTTGTTTCGCCGGTATACAGCCATAACCTGGCGAAAGTGGCTCAAGTGTAAGTAGGGGTCCGTCTTCCCCTCGTATGTTGTGAATTTGGGCTGAAGGAAGCCTGATGGTAAGGGTGCGTTCTCGATTGCTGGGACAAACGGTGAGGTTTGCAGCCTCGCCAATGCCTTGTCCGTTGGTTCGTAGGCAGGGCGTGGTATTGGCATTCCAACCTCAACGCTTCCATGCATCCGAGGAGCCAACCGCTGTAAGGCAGAAACTCTATGTGGATCACGCGCCCTGGCGTCCTCCCTCCATCGTGCCTTCTCTTCGAGGATGGTCCGTAAGTCGGATGATCTAGGCAACTCCGTCTGTCTGGACCTTGTTTGGTGCATATGTGAAGGCCAATAAGTGCTTCCTTCCGTGTAAGACCTCTCAGATCTCGTCCTCTCAGACCTAGAGTGACGAGTTCTGGAAGATCTGGATTGTGTATCGCCTGTCCTGAGGCTTCTGTTCTCTGCTTGGGAGGGTGTAGTGTTCCTACTACGACCTTCCGAGTGGCGAGGGGGCGTCTTGTTTGTGCGCCCCTCTCCTGTCGCCACTTCTTTTCCTTTCACCTGGCGTTTGAGAGATTTCATGTCCGCCGCCATCCGCCGTATCAACTCGTCTTGTTCCCTGATGCGATCCTCCAGAGTTTGAGGATCAATCCTGCGCCTTTGCCTTTCTGGGCTTTGCGAACGAGAGTGGCGAGGGCTGTTAGTCCTCCTCCTACCCCTTGCATTCCTCCTGGAGTTTTGTCTTTGTGGTTCCAGGTTCGCCATGGGAGTGACTAAGGGTAGGCCTTCGCGCCTCGCACCTCCTTCCGGAGTTTGTCCGTCTACGGCGGACTGAGGTAATTCTTCGTTGTTCGCCATTGAGTTTTAAGAGAAAAAGCTTGATCAAGAGGTTGTTCTTGTCTAAGTTCCCACAGACGACGCCAATTGTACGGGAAAGAAATGCACCTTCTCGTATAATCCTGTTGATCAAGTCTGCGTTCCTCTGTACGTCGTCATTCTACAACCTGAAAACACAAACGTGAGCTGGCCGGCGGGTGTGTGCCGGAAACCTCTCCGATGCCTAAGTCAGCAAGCAAGACAAATAGGCAAAAGCTCTATGTATTCAGGGAGCAAAGTTACATTACCTCTTCATAGGTGATATTGGTGAGCTTTTATAGGTTTCGTGTGGCACAATCCTAGTAGGACTCTTACTCCTCCATGTAGAGTCCTCCTAGGATTCATACTCCTGAAAGATCATGCTTATCTTTCCACACCCCCCCTCACTGCTTAAACCAAGTGAGATGGTTTTAACCATGGCTGGACTACCGTACGACCGAAATAACATTACAATGCCGGGCTAAGAAGCTTGATCGACCTAGAAGCCAGTTCGGCTCTCCTATACTGTCTCCTACCTCGGCTTTACATACTAAGGCCGAGCTATCCATAGAAGAATTAAGCCGAGCTAACCCTAATCAGGTCCTAGAATAGTCCAACTACACCTCGGTTCCGTGCCGCGCAACCGAGCTAGCCCTCAACCCACGGCGACCGAACTAAGTTTACTCGCTTAACACGGCGGTGAACCCCATGGCTTGGACCGGACTACCACGGCCGAGATGACAATCCGCGACCGGACTAGTTGCACGAGGTCTTTCTACTCTGCTTTTCATACTCCGGCCCATTACTTAGCTTGGCCCAATTTACCTGTATAAATTACCCTCTCAGGCTCTGTTTCGCAATACGAACACGAGCACAAGCTGTTTGTTTGAATATTTTCATAGTTTTTCTTACTGATAAATTTTTTTAATAAAAAAACTAAGGTTTTGTTTGGAAATTGACTATTTTAATTGGTTTTTTCCAAAAATGCAAAAAATACAAAAAATAGAAGGAAGAGGCTTCTTTTCAATTGAAAAAATCGACTGGAGGGTGATGTTGGGCCTCCATGGGTCCACCACAAAACCCATGATCTGAATTGTTAATGTATAAGGCTCGTCGAATATTTCATCCTTGTAAAAAATTATATTGATTGAATATAAATAATTATTTAATCAGATCACAATTGTGTTAACAATCTATTTTTAAGACATACTTACTCATAAACATAATATGATCAAGTAACTATTAATATTCAATCAATATATCTTTTTATAAAAATTAAATACTCAACAAATTTTATATATTAAATAATTTAAATTATTAAAACGAATTCCCTGATGAGCTACTAACCCCGCGCCCACGCCCCCAATCACTTTCCAGGAGAAAAGCCTGTCAATATAGTCTGCAGATGGCGGACTCGTTAACAGTGAGATTATGATTTGGTGGCGTTATACATATTAATTAATGTATCAATTAATATTATAATATTATTATTGACTTTATTTATTATATAAATTATAAATATTTAAAATTTTTAAATTCATATCATATTATCTATTAATATTTTAATTAATTCTTTAATTGATGCATATAACATTATTATTATTATGATTAGTTGCATGATGGAAATCGAAGCACAGCCCAAATCCCAAAATTTCACATTTTCTCTTCATTTTATTTAAAATTAAAGGTGTGCAGTATGCAAACTAGAGAGGGAACTAGAGGCGTCCACATCTCAAATAGTGTGTTGTTATGAAGTGCCTTACTGCATATCAAAAAGGATTAATTATATTTTGAATAAATTATATTAAATTTTTTTAAATTATCGGCTATTTACATTTTACTTTCATAATATTTTAAATTCAACAATTAGTTTTCTCTAATTATTTAAAATTGAACATTAAATCTTTTTATTACTCATCTGTTAGATATTTAGATAAAAAATTATCAAATATTGTGCACATGATTATATTAAATTTTTACAAAAGATAAAATAAGGTAATTTGATCATAAAATTTAATATAATCATCGTGGGCAAACACTTGATAATTTTTCATCCAACTATCTAACAGATGACTAACAGAAGGACTTAATGTTCAAATTCAAATAGTTTGAGGGGGTAATTGTTGGATTTAAAACATTAACGAGGTAAAATGTAAATGGTCGATAGTTTAAGGGGATCTAATATAATTTGCCCTTATATTTTTTGGTTTTTAAAATATGAGGTTTGTATTATTTTGATTTTTAATATTTAAATTATGTTAAAGATAATGTGTAATTTTAGATATTAAAATGACACAAATTACATGTTACAAAAAACTAAAAAGACTTAAAATTTGTGTGGAGTTTTTAATGTAAAAAAAAAGAGGTAAATAGAGGGAAATGAATACTAGAACACATACTTTCATAATTATTATGGAATTTAATGTATAAAAATATAAATACAAGCTTGAAAATATAAAATTGAGTTACAAAATAAAATGTAAGCATAATCTAAGTTCCAAAACAATGCCTATAAAGGCCAAAAACAACTAGTTTGACACAGATGTCATGATCTAATACTAAAACTATGACAAAATGTTTTACACTGCTAATCTAATTAAGTGATAAACTAGAGATAAATAGTACAGAGCTATGTACTAAGTTGTGTTGAATAGTTGACTGTCTGGAGTTTCTTCCATCTTCAAATGACGTATTTATAGTAGCTAAGTCCTCTTGAAAATCATGGCTAACCTCCTGAAAATCAACAACCACCTCCTGAATGGTTTCCATGATTTCTACATAGTGGGGCACTCAACTTCCTCCTTCCATGCAAGTTGTTGATCATTCCCCAAGGATAGGGGCCATTATAACCTCTTTTCAATCTCAGTCGTTAGGTGGAGGGTAGGGCTATTGGATGAATAATAAGTGTCCCATGCTTGGTCAATGAGAAGTTTTTATTTTAGGAGCTATTAAGACCGTCAAATTCTAGTCGTTGGATGTTATAGATAGTGGAAACCTTCTGCTTCAGATGATTGGCATGTGTCCTGTGACCAAAAAATAAAAATAAAACTAAAAATGTATTTCAATTGATTTAAAAAAATAATAAATCAAATAAATAAAAATACTTGTTCAAACAAAAATAAATAAAAATACTTTATTTAGAATTACATAATCACTATGTGTTGCAAATTAAAATATGCATGTATATATATAATTGCAAGAAAATAAAATAATAGAAGGGAAATTAATTAAGGATACTCGGGCCATAAATTCAAATCACAATTTTGTTTGGCCAAAGGTTCAACCGTTAAAATACTTTGTCCAAAAGGACAAACTGAGACAAAATGACCAAAATACCCTCCATATATATATATCATGGTTCTGGCTTCCCTTCAGTCCCAAATCGGACTGGAGGGTACTATTGGGCCTGTGGAGGCCCACCATGGGTCCCGTTTCGATAATCCAAATTGTTGAATATATATAACTCATCGAGTAATATATCTCTATAAAAAATCACGTTGGTCGAATATTGATAGCTATGTGATCAAATTAGTTTTGTATTTTTAAAAAAATAGACAGTAAAAAAATAAACAGTTGACAGAAATCTGATATGATGAAATAGCTATTTATATCTGATCAATGCGATGTTTTACAAGCGTATAGTACTCGACGAATTCTACACATTGAACGGTTCGAATTATAGAAACGAGACCTGTGGTGGGCCCCCACGGGCCTAACAGTATCCTCCAGTCAGACCTGGGACTGGAGGGAAGCTAGTCTCATATATAATATACGATGATAAGATTTTCAAATCCATCACATCTCACACACACACGCACACACACATACACTTCATCTTCAAACCCTAATGCTGTTTTTGGTTGGGAGATTTGCAAAGGGATTTGGAAAGGCAAAGGCAAAAGGTAGGTGAAATGTGAATAAAATATACATACACATTTCACCTAGTTTTACATATCTTTTCTCTTTCTATTCCAAATCTCTTCCCAAATCCCCCAACCAAACATAGCGCAAGGCTCTCTCTCTACTGGCAGAACTCCGGTCTCCCTTGTCTGCCGCATACTACGTAGATGCTATTGCCACTGCCACACTTCAGCCGTTTCTATTCCTCTCTCTCTCTCTCTCTCTCTCCCATCTATCTCTTTGGGAGATAGATCTAAGCTATCTTGATATATCGGAGATCGCGGTAATGGTCCCTCACCACTGCCCGTCTTCATCATTGATGCCGCCGTCTCCATCTCTTGTCTATTTCCGTGCCATCTTCGGTGTCGTACCTCGAAACCCTAGAAATTTATCACCGGCAATGAGGATTCGCAACAACTCCGTCGAGTCAGAGTAGAACAACCATAGTCGAAGCTCCAACACAAACACTTGTTCTTAGTTTCGGTCCCAAAAGAGATATCCAACCTTAGCCGACTGGGCATCGACCTCTCTCGAGTTGATTTGGACTCCATTCGTGCTTCCTTCTAGTGAGAATGAGGTATTTAAACAGAGATCCTTGTTAAAGCACTTATCAAAAGCAGACCCCCAATTCAAAAGATACCACTTTGATTTCATAAAGAACTTTCAACTCCAATCCCAACCAGCTCATTAGGATTTGAATCCCTAATTCAATTCAGTAATCTCTTTCTATACATATATTCATTTTTTAACTTTTGATTATGTCTTTTAGTATAAACATAAAAGCTAGTTGATTTTGGTTGTTTCTAAGATATAGTTGATTTGTATAGTTGTGATTTCAGAACTATAAATGTTTCTATGCCTCTGTTTATAACAACCCTGACCTGTGATTAGCTTATAATCTTTGATTAAGAATGCCTAATAAGTAATTAAAATGAAATACTACATTAATTGCATGTGTTATATGTTATTTGCATTTATATCTGTCTATTATGGAAAGATCTGTCTATGTTTCTGTTTCATTATGCAAATTGAAGGCCTTATCTGTGAGGCCTCAACTTTTTGTAACTTCTCTAAACTCTTATAGTTAAAGAATTTTAATAAGAAACCTTATTTCTCCATTTCTTGCAAATTAAACCCTAGAAATCAAGAACAACTGGACGAGCTAACCAGCAAATCCTAATCAACTCTGAGAACTTAGAAAACATTTTAAAACCCTAAATTAATAATTTAGAAATTCTAGAATGAAAATTTATAAGAGAAAACCCCTAGTTTCTGGTAATCGTCGTTTTAACCCGGTATCTTGCTTTTTGTTGCGAATCGGTATCACGTGACCTGAAATACTTTTCATATCATTATTTTATTAAATATATGACTTAAATATATGTTTTATTTCATAATTTTAGATTTAGCCCGTTTATTTATTTATTATTGCATTTTGGCCCCAAAAATCCCAATATTTTAATCAAATAAGGTACAACTATTTTTATATTGATTGTACATAATATCAACTATATTATAATATAAAAAAAATTGATTTCCCACATGTGTAGAAGACTAGCCAGCTGTGAATAGTAGAAGGGACAGGGAAAATTAATTTTTTATTTATAATATCTTGAATTTTATATTGGCATATCTTTGAATAAATAAAAGGAAATAACTAGCAATAAATGCAATGTACTCTTGTCTCCCAATTAACTAATAAATAGGACTACTTTTTCTTAATCAAGATTAATTAACACTAATCCTAATTGGATCCAATTACGAACCAACCAAACTAGATCAATTCCATTGAAATTCAACCAAACCATTCAACCATTTTCTCTCTCTTCCTTGGCCTATAAATACAAGGCTCTAGCTACTGATATTTCTCACACTTCACACACATAGCAACTTGCTGAAGTGAAAGAGAGAGGGAGAGAGGGAGAGAGAGAGAAAGAGGAAGAAAAAAAGAAAGAAGGAAAGTAGGAAGAAAACTCTAAGCAGCTAAGGTAAATCTCATACACCTCTTCTCTTAATGAATCATCATGTTTTTCCCCTTCATAATACATGCAAAAAATGTATTTCATATGATACTAAGAGTTACTACATTTGTTAGATGATGTATGGTTTGAAAATGAAATGTTTTTCTTCTTCCTTATAATTTCCAGCAAGCATTTCTCAAGGTTTTTGATTTTATTTCCATAGCAAACCTTCACCAACTAAAAATCTGTTTTAAAGGGGTATTAATTAACATATATAGAGTATGTGAGAATTTTGGCTAAGACCATGGATGTGTTTTTATGACCCCTTTTATTTTTCTAAATACTTGCTGCAAAGAACCTGTTAAAACAGAGAACTTTAGAAAATTATAGAAAAATGATCTCACGTTCATTTTTATATCAAAATCTTCCTCTGAAGGTTAGATTGCAAGAAAAATTTATTTCAGTGAAAATGAATGAGTATTTTAAGAGAAACACCAAATTTTGTAATAGTTGTCAAATCTGGACAGAGTCTGTGTATTTCTTAAATATCTAAAAATCAAAAAGTGCCACCCTACTTTTGTAAAATGATTCTAAAACTAGACTTGATTCTCTACAAATCCTCAAGAAGCCACATTTCTGAAACCTTTAAAAAATATTTTTTCTATATTTATTTTTGAACCGGTGCCGTGCTGGAAATCTAAATAGTGTGGTTCTTGTTGTAATTAATGCTTTTGTGCTATCATGACATATTTGTTGTAATATATGTTATACTTGCATGCTTGAGTTTCACCTTGAATGGCCTTATTTTGCTCTTACATGTGCTAACCACTAATGTGTAATGAACTTAATGTGAAAAGGGGAAAACTAAATGGGTTGGTAAAGAGGGTTGACGACCACACTAGTTATACATAATAAATTATGAGAATGTTAAGTTGATATTAGTAGTGGATTAAAATGAGCAAGTTTTGCGCAAGTGGTTGTTTCGGAACTGTTGGATGGAGCGGTTTTATTCGGACCCTAGGTAGTTCGGTGTAAGGAGGGATTTGGGTAAGACCCATCACAACCGTCTCTTTTGAGGCCCTGCGGGTGGTGCTACGCGGTATATAACCGTTGGTAGACATCCGAGGTAAGGTTTGCAACAAAGCAGCAAAAGAGGGGGCATACCGAATAATCAACGTCCAATTCTTGGAGTTGGAGGACAAAATCTCTTTGGGGGATTTCTAGACTACTAACAACTAACCATATAATCTATGTTATGAACTTAAATGCTATGATCCTTTTCCTCTGTCTTTGTGAATGCTGTTGTGTATTGGACTGGGAAAAAGGGATGAGGTGTTTGTGCGTTTACTGGGCATTCAAAGCTCACGGAGTATCATGCCAAGTGCCGAAGAGGAGCTTATAGCAGGAGATGATGAGCTGGAAACCTTTGAAGACATTTGGCTATCTTAGAAAAGTTAGAAACTTCCCTATTGACATTTTGTAAGGTTTATATGAATTTTAAATTTTCTTTTGGGATGTAATGTTAATGGAACGAGCTTTTGTAATTAAGGATATTTGTAATCATTTTATTATTATGAACTTATATTGTAACACTAATATAATCCCTAATGTTGCTTATCAGACCTTGTGTCAATGTCTCTTAAGATCTGTCAAAAGAGTAGTGCGCTACCTAAGAAAGCTGGACTTAGAAGGGAGGCTGTTTTGACTCCTCCGGCTATCTGGGATCTTATTTGGTTATTCCCTTGACTACAACCCTTAGTGTAGACTTGGGGCGTCACATTATCGACATCCGATTACGAAATTGACTCGGTTTATGTGTTATTTGAAATTTTTAGAAATTTATGGTAGGATTAATTGAAATTCGATTCGGAACGAATTAATTAGGATAATTAATGCCAATTTGATTAGCTTAAGCCAAGCTTGATTAGTCAACACTAAACCAAGCCCATAAAAGGCTTCTAGATTACATTATACTCCCACTTTCACATCCTTGAGAGCAAAAACGTGAGAGAGAGAGAGAGAGAGAGAGAGAGAGAGAGACCAAAGCTTAGAGCTTAGAAGGAGTTTGCTAGGGAATTAAGGGGAATTGAAGAAATTGAGTAAGAACTCACTAGGATTCAAGGAATTGAGAACCTTAGATAAGAAATCCAATCTTTAAGCTTTGTGTTTGACTTACTCATGCTTGAATTCAAGAAAAGTTAGAGATTAAGAATAACAATTGAGGTCAATTCATGCATTGCATGTATAATTCATGAAGTTTTAAAGTTAATTTCAAAGAAACCCTACATGCATGTTCATAATTTAACCTTCTTTGGAGAATTCAACATGTTTTTGAGTTAAACACCTCATTTGATCATGCTTTGGAAGTTTTGAAGCCAAGACAATTCATGCATGTTATCTTCATGTTATGTTTTTTAAGTTCCAAGTTTAATTTTGCACAATTGGCATACTTTTGGGCTTTGATTTTGTGAAATGATTTTGAATTCACAATGTTTTACAAGTTTATATATGTTTTCTTAAGTGTTAGGCCCAAAAGGATGTGTTTTAAAGCTTTGAAATTGAGTTTTGCATCTTGAACATCAATTTGAAAATTCCAGAATTCTGTATTATTGCTCAGGCAACAGAATCTACGCTCGAGCGACCACTCTTTATTTTGCACTTCCGCTTAAGCAACCAAAAGTTGGCTCGAGCGTAAAATTCATGCTCTTAGTACTTTTGTAGACATGAGCCTCCGCTCGAGCGAGGGAACCTGCGCTCGAGCGACTATGCCTATTTTGACCCTTGGCTCGGGCAACCAGAAGTTGCGCTCGAGCGTAAAACGAGAGCTCCCAAAAGTTTTACAGAATTTTGCAGTCCTCTCGAGCGACCAAAGTTGCGCTCGAGCGAAGACCCTATTTTTAGAAATTTGATTAAGCGTTACAACACATATTTTGGCATCGTCATTGCATCTAGGCATTTATAAGCCTTAATTAAGACATAATAATGAGGGTAAGGAGTAGAAACACACCGAGATAAAAAAATCAACAAGTTAAGTGTTTTCAGAATGTGCGTTTTAATGTGTATCCGTTATGTGTTTTTGTAGGTCACGTGCCTTAGCTGCTTGGTTGTTTGATTCGTCTGATCTGCTATCGGAGCCATTTAAGTGAGTGATAACTTAGTAAAGTTATGTTTAACTTTATTTATTTTCTGTATAATGAAATAAGATCTGTTTTCTAAAATGTTATGTTCTATACAATGAATGATTGTCCAATTTCTGACAAGTATTTGTGGCGTCCTTAGTATATCTGTTATCTGTTGCCCGTACTAGAGGCTCCATCATAGAGCTTAGCATATCTGTTATCTGTTACCCGGATCCGGAGGTTCCTTTATGGAACTGGTTACTCATAAGCACCATATGTTCTGTATCTATTCTGTATATGTTCTGTATATGTTTTGTTAGCGCTAATGGATGTACCACGTATGATTAAGCATGAACTCTGATTCTGTTATTTGATTTGAATAAGAATATGAGTATGGATCTGCTTCTGTTCCTGAAACAAATATGAATCTGTTTTCTGAATCTGATATGGGACATCACTCATTTAAACCCTTTTACTCCATTATTATTCACTAGGCTCCAACTCATTGTATTATTTATGTATGTAGGTGACCAGGCGCGTGACCAGGCTCAGAGTTGATCACCTGAAGTTCTGTCTGTCTACCAATCACTGTGTCTCCCAAAGAGGTTCCCTTTTGAGAAATGGTCAAGCTTTGTGAACTATGTTAAAGATCTTTTTGTATTTCTTTTGTTAAGCCTGAAGATGTCCTTCATTGTTTGCATGTATTTAGATGGTAGCATGGTATGACATCTTAATTATGTAAATTAAGTTTTAAATTTTCATCCCATATATGTCTACACAGCTCAACGGACTATGTATGTTTTATATATTTGCTTTTGTAGCCCCGTATTATGTGTTAATCTATTCAGAGACCTTTGGTAATCCCATAATTATTGGTTGGTTACGATACTAAATCCATAGGAGCGGGTTTGGGTTGTGACACTGTTATAGATGATTTTCATTGTCTTTTGGATTCTTTCAGATTTATCATTAAACAATTGTTTGGGCTTTTTCTGTAATTGATGTGAATATGTGTTAGTTGTTTTGTAATGTTCTAATATGGTTCAATTGATTTGGGTTTGGATTTAAGTTTTGGCTGTTGAACTATATACTTTTTGATATATATTTCAAGTGGTGAAAAATAAGGTTTAGGATTCGAAAAATTGTCCTCTGGTGCCGGAATTGAAGAAGATCTACGCCTCTATTTTTTATTTTTTTATTTTTTTTATAGTTGTTGAACAGATAGTGGATGGAGTTTTTTGTTTTTTGAACAGAGAACTGTTCTATACAAAATTTGAATAGATAGTGGCTTGTGTATTTCAATAATCAAGATTTAAATAGATAAAAGATCAAAAATAGAATTCATGGAAAAAGAATTAAACAGATAATAAAATTTGGACAGGTATTTGAAAAGATAGGTAAAAAATTGTACAGATAGGAGAGAGATGAGAGATTTGAACACATAAGAAAATAATAAAAATTTGAATAGATTTTTTTTAAATAGATCTGTTCAAATATGGTGGAAAATTGAACAAATAGACAAAAAAAATTAGATAGATAGACAAAAAAATTGTACAGATAGAATTTTATTTGGACAAATATTTAAACAAATAAGGGAAATTTGAATTGAAAAGGTTAAAAAATTAAACAAATTGGGTACAAATGTAAACAGGTAGGGTAAAATTTTGAACATACAAGAAACTTTTTGAACAGATAGAGAAAAAATTTGAACAGATAGGAAAAAACTTGAACAGATAGTCAGTGAGAAGTTAAATAGATAAAAAAAAGTTAAGAGGTAAAATTGAAAACAAAATATCTTATAGAATTTTTCACCAAACTATGGATTTCTCACTAACAAAAAATATTCATTGGACGTAATGTCTTAAACCCTCTCTAAATTGGATTTATCACCAATTTTTTTCTCATTAATTAATGGGTGAATTTGAGAAAAATACAAAGATGGTATTTTAATATGGTATTTTGGTCTCCATGTAAAAATAATTCTTTAGTTTTAGTAGCTTTACAAGTTTTTAGAGCAAATTATGATGGTAGTTCTTATATTTTGGTTCTTGTGTCATTTTGATCTCTATAATTTCAATTATCTCAATTTTGACTATGAATTTATGATTTTGTCTCAATTTGGTTTAATTGATTATAACTTGTGCCATTTTTTTAATGAAAAATTTGCACATAAATGTCATGTGTCATATTTTTAAGGGCAAAATTATAAACTTACCAAATTCAGTGAGTTAATTTCAATCAATTTAGTGATAATTTTTCGTAAAAAATTTAACGATATTATCAATTGGACCAAATTCACACAATTTTAAATTAAGGATCAAAATTAAACTAATTGAAAGTGTAGGGACCAAAATGACATGAGGTAAAAAGTAAGGACCACTGGTATAATTTGCCATGCTTTTACTACTTTTCTATACAAATACTGATTTGATGCATTTCTTAACATATGCCCTTACAATACATGTTAATAAAGACTATATATTATTTATTATTATCTTACATTATTAAAAACTCATTTCCTATTAAAAAATTCATAACATAATAAAATTTTAAATCTTGAATTAAAAATAAATTGAAAATACAAGTGTATATTTTTTAAATTTTAATTGCTATATTTTATTTGTGCACAATTATTAATATATTTATAATATAATTATGATATCATGATTGGATTTCGATTGATCTCAAATTAAATTGTAATATTAATTCTAAAATTAAATTGTCCTTACTACATGACTATATTTTAAGAGCGAGTTTGGATTTTCTCAAGTTAGTCATCCAACTTGAGAGAACAGTCTGGGCTTGGTGGCTCCAATTTGGAGCAGACTTCGACAATCTAAGTTGTTCACTTTTTAGGACTCGTTAAGTAGAATATTTATATAAAAAATTAAAATAATTGGACATTGATAACTATATATTTGAATCATATTTGTAGTGAAAAAAATGAATAGCTATTTTTCAAATTATATTTGTCGTTATATTTTTATAAGACAAATGCAATTCAAACATATATTTACCGATGTCTGATCATCTTCATTGTTCCATGAATATTATATTTAACAAGTCCTAAAAAGTTAACGGTTCAGATCATAAAAATCAGTCCCAAAACAGACCCATTAAACCCAATTGCTTTCTAAAATTAGATGCCAACTTGAGTAAATCCAAATCGTTTCAGAGCATACAAAGACCGCTCCTTACTTCAAAAGATCAAGTATTCATGGAGTGCTCTTTGGCAAGGTATGATCAAGATATGTCGATGTTTGGTAATAGGATGAATCACTTCCCCAAAAAATAAAATAAATGGTCAATTAATTGCTAATAGCATGGTTGATTTAAATAAAAATGGCCAATTGTAAAAAAGGAGAAACATTGTAGAAAGAATAATTTCAATAAGCACTATTTAATAATCATATAGATTTAGACCTATTTGGGAAGTAAGAAAAAAAAAAAACAAAAAAAAAAACAAATTTTTGGGCTTTTTGTTTTTGTAAAAAAAAAAAAGTACAAAAAACTAGATAGATGATATAAATCAAACCAATAAGCCATTAAGCTGGCTTTTTTTCCTAATTGTCAAAATAAACCTTAAGTTTAATCAGAATACAACTAGTATTTACCAACTAACTGTTATATTTGTATGCCAACAAAATATTCACATCGGTAATTTCTGTGCCCGAATTTTATGATATTCACATACTCTTCCAGGATTCATTCAAGAAAAAGAAAATCAGGGATGCCTTGACTTATAAATGTGTCCAACAAAACAGTGTTAGAAATTGAAACAATTCTCATATTCAGAACCAATTATGACCAAATCTTATCAAGAAAACAGAAAAAAAAGGAAAAAAAGGAAAGAAAAAGGAACTAATTTACACACTATAAGAGCAGTCTCCCCCTTCAACTCCAATCTCCTCCACAAAAGCCTTTAGATTCAAGTCAGAAGATCCACCTTCCTTCACAGCTTCCCTTGTCAACTCATTCAATTTCTTTGCATTCCTCCTTATTTCTTCTCCTCTCTCCTCACCCCCCATCACCTCCTCTGTACACCTCTTGACCTCTTCACTCTTAACCATTCCTTATTCATTTGCCTTCACTCTCACCCTTGTCCCCCACATATGTGTCATTATCTTCGCATTTGTCCCTTGATTCGACCAACCTGGCACCGCCACCACTAGAACCTGTAACAACCCCTATCTGTAATTAGCTAATGACCCATGATTAAGAATGCCTAATGAGTAATTAAGCTAAAATCATATGTTAGTTGTGTATTTCATGTGTTTTTTGTGATTACATCTATTTGATGTAGGAATATCTGTTAGAATTTTCATTTTGGTACGCGAATTGAAGGCCTTATCGGTATCTAAATACGAAATTGACTACGCTTATGTGTTATTTAGAATTTTTAGAATTTTCTGGTAAGTTCAATTAGATTTCGATTCGGAATCAAATAATTAGAATAGATTAATGAGAACTAATTACACTTAATTAGCCTAATGCTAATCACACTGATATAAGGCTAATGTGAGTGTTAGGAACATCTACACACACACTCTTTCATCTTTTGAACAACAAAATATAGAGAGAGGGAGAGTAGGAGAGAATTTGAGACCAAGGAAGAGAAAAGGAAAAATTGGTGGAATTTGAAGACAATTTGGCGCTTTGAGTTAGAGTTACACTTGAAATCAACCTTTAGGTAAGATTTATACTCCTAAACTGTCTTTAAGATATCCAAAATATGAATTCAAGAGATTTAGGTGGCTAAATATAAGAAATAAGCTAAGATTGAAGGATTTAAGGTCAATACATACATGCATGTATAATTCATGGCATTTGAGGTTGTTTTCCAAAAGAATTCTTGCATGCATGTCATAATCCTAGCTTTGTTTTGGAAATTCAACATGTTCTATGTCATTTTGTCTTAGTTAATCATGTTTTCAAATTAAAGAACTTGGATAATTACATACATGCGCATTTCATATGAAGAAGAGCATAGCTTTGATTTGGTTTTGAAGAATTGGCATACTTTGGGCCTTGATTTTTGCAAAACGATCTTTAATTCATGAAGTATAATGAGTCCCTACATGTTTCTCAAGTTTTGGGCCCAAAGGATTGAGTTTTGGTACTTTGGAATTGAGTTTTGAACTTATAACAGCAATCTGGAAATTCCAAATGTTGGTCACTTCGCTTGAGTGACCAAAGCTTCGCTCAAGTGTAAAATTCGACCTCCTAGTAGTCTTGCAAACAATTGCACAGTGGCTTGAGTGACCAATTGTGCGCTCGAGCGAACATCCTTTTTCTTAGTACTTGGCTCAAGTGACTGTCGAGCGACCATCAAGCATGAAAATTGAGCATTTAGTACTTTTACAGCCTTTGCAGATCTCTCGAATGACCAAAACTTCGCTTGAACAAACTACCCTGTTTTTCAAAATTTTGCAATTGTTTTCAAAGTGTATTTTTGCATCCTTAGTACATCCAAGGCATTCCTAGGCCATGATTAAGCTACAATAATGAAGATAAGAGTTAGAAACACACGTTAAGAAAGAAGAATAATAAGTTTAGCGCCAATGGCACGTGTGTTCAAGTGTATCTATCATGTGTTTGTAGGTCACGTGTTAACACTAGCCTAGTCGATTTGTTTTGTGCAAGTGATCTGTTCTACCTCTGGAGCTATTGGTGAGTAACGACTTTGTAAAGCTCTGTTTTCTGAAATGCTATTTGTGAACCATGAATGAATGTCCAATTTTTTGTAACGTAATATGGCATTCTATGTTCATGTGGCCCTTACTTGGAGGTAACAATACCGTGGTCTATGTTTATATGGCCCTCGCCCGGGTGTAACAATACCACGGCCTATGTTCATGTGGCCCTTGCCTAGGGGTAACAATACAATGGCAATATGTGTACAAAGATCTTTGACGGTTCCAATCTTTGGAACTAACTGTTGACCTATATGGTCATTGGTATTGAATATGGTCTTAATGATCACTTACTCTGCACGTGGGTCTTTTGACCAATCTAATCTGTTCACTAATAGATGTACCACGTATGCCTGTTTATGAAATCTGTATAAGCATGTGAATTTGAATCTGTTTTTGATCTGAAATCTGATTTTTTAATCTAATGAGACATCATTCATAAACCCTTTACCTTGTTGTTATTCACTGGGTTCTACCTCACTATATTATTTATGTATGTAGGTGATCAGGTGCGGGACCAGACTTAAGTTGTTGCCTGGAGTTTTGTTTTGTCAAGCCAATCGATGTGCCTTCCGAGGAGGTTCCCAAGCATTTTTGTGGTCAAGTCAAGTGCACGTGATGTCTGTCTTTATCTTCTTTTTCTTTTGTTAAATAAGACTTTTGTTTAATCTGTATATGAGGCTAAGTCCCTTTCTGTTTGTTTATAAGTGGGTGACGTAAGACAATGATGTATATATACTTATGACGTCACTATATAAATATATATATGTGAATATAAGTTTTAAATTTTCTGTCTCATATACGTCTGCACAACTCTATGGACATTGTATTTTGATATTTGCTTCCGTTAGCCCCTTATTTTGTTAATATGTCTCAGAAGCCTTTGGTAATCTTAAGATTACTGGCCAATTACAATGCTAAACCTACAGGGGCAGGTTTGGATCGTGACAAAACCCCAGAAGCCAAGCTATCCAACGTCGAATTCCACCCACAATGCATTACCAAACACCCCAAAGACGGGTGCAAAAGAACCTCTTGTTGAGAACACCATGGCACTATCATTCCTTGTTGCTCGAGTTCTTCCATGCAACTTAGTGCATCTTCATCTTCTTCTTCTTTTTTTTCATCATGATTCTTTTTTGGTCTCATCACCCACAAGAATGGCCGATGAGTTTCCAACAAACCTTGCTCGATTTCCTCATTTTGTTGCTTTGGTAGGACTATCATGGTTCCAAACGATATGTAAACTACCGATGATTGGGGCTTCAAGTTCAACCATTCAATATATTCTCTTGATTTTTGAAAGAGGTCACCACCAAATGAAGTATCTGATGGGTCTTGCCTATCTAAGAAAGCCGATGGAGTCAAAGGTCTAATTTTGATCAAATTGTAGAGTGTTTAGATATGAATCCAACCAGAATGGTGCCTTGCAAATGAGTTTGTGATCTTAATCCTTCCATATTTGCCACTTCACTGACTATGTACAGGGGTCGAGCTACCTGACAGCTCGCTCGGTTAAGGGGCAGTGCCCCCGAAGCAAAATGCAGTCGAAGTTATTTGACTGCTCGAGCGGTCATTTGTCCGCTGGAGCAGTGAATAGCATCATCCAATACTTTTGTAAAGTGTCCAAACTTCTGAGAGCATCTTATATGCGCTCGAGTGGTGGAGTCTTGGCTCGAGCGATGGGCATGCGTTTTAATGAGTTCGCTCAAGCGATGAAGTGGTCGCTCCAGAAATTAGCCTATATGTTTTGCACCGCCTTTAGTCACATCGGTCGAGTGGTGAAAAGTGCGCTCGAGCGGTCTGCGCGATCCTATTTTCTATAAAGTGCATTGTTTGCTGTTTTTAGGGTTTGAGCTATCCAGATTTTCAAAGAGGAAGAAAAATCAATTTGTTTTATATTGGAGGGTGCTTGATAAGTGTTTTTTTGATGATTTAAGAGTAATGAATGGATTCGTAAAATTTATATCAATATTATCAAGAGATTTGTTTATTTTATTTTATTCACAAAAAAGAGAGTTATTCTTCGGTGGATTTTGAGGAACTTGGGCCTGAAGCTTTGGTGGGTTCCAGAGTGGCTCATCGTCGTGGATTCGACATCAGTGTTGTCGATTCAACGTTGGACAAGAAAATTTCGAGTGAAGATGGTGGTGGAAAAGGCACATTGGGGTCAATTCAATTTAAGCGTGGATTCATTAGGTAATTGAGAGTACACTTGTGTAATTTTTTTTGTCTTCTTAGTGGATTGTTTTGTGGCCTTGGCCCATGGTTTTTTTTTTTAATCACAATTGGAGATGCTCCAATTGTGGCTTTTCCATGTTAAATTGTTGTATCGATTTGTCTTTGATTGTTTGATTGAGATTATTATTCATTGTTTAAAATTTTAATATAATCACAAATCAATATCTTGGAGATTTTAGATTTTTCAACATAAATAACAAATAAAAACAAAGAAAATGAAAAAACAACCTAATGGATCCTTGTATTGAAAATTGAAGATGATACAGATGTCACTATGTATTAAAATTATGGTAATTTACAATATATTTGTAAACCTGTTTCTAGGTTTTTGGACAAGACAGTCGTCAAAGTAACTCCAACACAATATGAAGAACCAAAAACTTTAAATCCATGGAAAATTTGCAAGGTCACTTAAGTAGAAAATGTAAAGATCGTACTAGGCATGGTTCCAATCTTTTGTTGTACAATTTTCATGACCCTTTGCCAAGCTTAGCTCCAAACCTTCTCTGTCCAACAAGGTCTAACCATGGACACAAAGATGACCAAATCTTTCAAGATCCCACTGGCTTCCCTTCCCATGATCCCTGTTGTTTTCCTTATCATCATAGTCCCTGTTTATGACCAAATAGTTGTACCCATCACCCCGTAGGATCACCGGTCACCCCATTGGCGTAACTCACTTGCAACGTGTTGGGGTTGACCTTTTGCTCTCTTTCTCGTCAATGGCAATAGTCGAACTAGTGGAAGTGAAGTGAAAAGGGGTTGCGAGAAACCATAATATGCTTGATGTGCTTCCAGTGGTCCAACTATTGCCCATTAGTGTCTTCTGGTTGTCATTTCAGTACTTCATATTTGGTATTGTAGACATGTTCACATACATTGGACTTCTTGAATTTTTCTACTCACAAGCACCAAAATGCTTGAAATCGATCTCTACTTGCTTTTTGTGGAGCTCCATAGTTGTTGGGTATTTTCTGAGCTCCATTGTCATAGACACAGTGAATAGTGCAACGAAGCACATAACCAACAATGGAGGTTGGTTAGCGAGAAACAATTTTAATAGGAACCATTTGAATCTCTTCTACTAGTTTCTTTCTATATTAAGCTTGATTATTTTCTTCGTCTATTTGTTCATTGCTAAAAGGTACAACTATATGCAACAAAGTTGTGGGGTTCCAAGTGAGGATAACAAGGAGTTGAAGACACTGAACTATTTGAGAAGCCACATTAAATGACATTAATGATTAAGGTCTTTATATATGTTTTTATTTTATTTGTTTGTGTTTGTTTGATGTTGATGCAGAGTGTATCGTTACAACTTCTTTGCTCCTACTATAAAAGATTGAAACAATAAATATAGTACTATGTATACAAATGTAGTGTAAATCCCATCATTTACATTGTTATCATCGAAATGTTACTTCATTTGAACTGAATGCTTTGGAACGAAATAAAGAAAAAGAAAAGAGTAAATTAGAACTCCCCTTGCTAAATTTTTTTACGCATAGCACCTAAAACAAACTAAACGAAGAAAATCGATCTAAACAAAATATTAACAAAGGAATTGGGTTACGGTGATGTAACTGTCAAAATATCCACATCCACGAGAGAAGGAAAATGAATTTACAAAGACAAGTTCATTTACCATCAATTGTCACCTTCAAGTATCTTTGTTGCAATAGTTGTATGCAACACCACAAATTTCATTGCCAATGATTTCTCACAAGAACAAGAAACAATGATGAGAAACACAAAAACAAAAAAGAAAAAAGGAAGCACGATGGGAGAGAATCATATGCACCTCCAGAGCTACACAAATAGAAGAAAGACATAAAATAGACAGTTGTTTTTTTTTTATCAGCAAAAAAGAAACTTTATTGATGGCAACAAGCGTACATTACACATGTGAACACATCAATAAAGAAAATACAAGAACAAACAACTTCATAACATTCCTTCCTAATTCCAACTATTTTGGCACCAAGAGGGATAACCAGTCGTGTGCTAGCACAAGTCAAGAAGTTGGTGAAAAACCAACCGAAAAAACCCAGAAAAACAGCCGCCAAGAGAGCTACAACCAACCACCTAACCCCCACTGTTAAACCTATCAGGCAAATTACATCAGCCTTTGAAGGACCACAACCTCTGATCCTCCTCAAAATCCTTAATTATCCCAACCCTTTGATCCTCCTCTGTTGTCTTGAGCAAGATCTTAACTGTTGTAAATTATACACCACATCATTGACAGAATAATGCACCCCTATTGAATTATATTTCAACCATAGAGCAATACTAATTTTTACCAGTTCACCAAGTGCCTTGAAATCTAGTTGAATTCCCTGAAACAAACACTCATTTCTAAGCTTCCACACAGACCACATGAGAGCAAAAGGAATGGACTGCCATATCCTCCTTTCAAATCTATTCAATCTTATACTAGACCACCATTCCAAAAGACCTCCAATAAAACTAGCAAGACACAGAGAGTAGAAGAATCCAAGCCCCAAAACCTCCAATTTTGAGTGATATAACAATATCACAAAGCTAGAAAATCATGTGCAACAAGCACCCAAAATAACAAGATCAATCGAAACGACAAGATGCAACATATCAATTGTAATAGAAAATTCCAATCACCACAAGATCACATACAACAGATTAACCCCAAACTAGTAAGATGAAGCAGGGATTAAACTACAAGACTAGAAAACCAAATTAAAAATAATTAAAAAACCACTAAAAACCAAGAATGAAATGAAAACCTAGCAAAGCCTAACGAAGAAACCAACCAAGCAAACATGAGAAAGTGTTCTATGTTGAAGAAGATAATATCAAACTACAAGAAATCATTAATGTTCTGTAAATGGACAACCAATTCATTAACTGAATGGAGTGAAAATTTTGTTTTCCAGTTTACCAAAAGCACAACTTTGAATTTAATAGATTCAGTCACCTCAATCCAATTTAGGTTAACATTGTCAAAAACCTCCTATTCCTAGCAAGCCAAATTGTCCAGATGATGGCTAAGGGAATCATTTCCCAAACCAACTTATTAATCTTCTTAAATTTTGAATCATTCCACCGGATTAGAAGGTCCTTGAACAAAATAGGAGAAACCCATTACAAAACCCACCAATTCATGCACATAGACTAGATTATGTGATTTGAACTCTTTTACCATAGAAGTAGTAACAACCAAGACTGTAATAAATTAAATTAGTAAATCAATAGTCAAAATTGTGTGTCCCCAAGCTAACTAACCAAAAAATTGAATTGTTGGAGGCTCAATATTTTGCCAAATGAACAAAATTGTTTTCACTTGAGCACCCAAAGAAGACTCAATTAAATTGTACAAAGTGAACATAAATTTGACTTGAAGAATTGGCTTTCTAGACCAAGGAATCTATCTTGTTAATATTCACAATTTGAAGATGTTCAACCTCTTCATACTTCTAAGTGAACAAGCTTCTCTTGAACATAAACACCCAAGTCATTCCATCAATCTTTCTATCCATAACCTTTACCAAAGTCTCTTCCTTGTTTATAACCAAACTCAAAAGTCTTAGAAATAAAGACATAAGATAACTCTCCCCAACCAAACATTTTTGCAAAAAGCAATGTTATTCCCATTACCTACAGGGAAATAAATGTTAGCATGAAACATATTACCGTTGACAAGTTAACTGTGAATTTCATAACAGGCTACCATAAACCATCATCATTTCCATACTTCAACACTAGAAGTTTCCTCCAAAGAGAATTCTTCTCCATGGCAAACTTCCACCATCATTTTAATAGGACTTCATTCATAAGATTGATCTTTTTGAGACTTAATCTACTATATCCTTCTTGAAAATAACTCTTTCCTAATTAACTTTGTCATGACTAGGCAAATTTAAAATTTTAATTAGTGTATTAGAGGCCTAAATAATAATCACTAACATACTTGGAGACACATGATCATCCTAAAATTTTGGCATTGCATCATACTTTATAAGTATCTTTAAATACACATTAGGGATACTCTCTATTTATTACTTTAGAAGCATGTTCGGGCTTACTTTTAAAAGGATATGACTAGCATGAGTTGTGTTTCATGATTCGAGCTATTTCCTATGTCTGACTCTTTGCAGCACCCAAATCTAGTAAGATTGTATGGTTGTTGTATTGAAAGGGATCAACTACTATTGGTATATGAAAACATGGAAAAAAAAAAAAAGCCTTGCTCGAGCTTTGTTTGGTAATTTAAAGTTTATAATCAATTGTGTACATTCTTTTAGTTAGTATGATCAATATGAAAATAGTATGACCACTATTACTAACAATGAATATGTTATATATTTTTTATATTCTTTTTTTTTTCTTCTCCCCCTTTTGATTTGGGTATTTATCAATTATCTGTATTTGCAATGCAAGCTTACTTGTGGAATAGTTGGTAGTTGTATGCATCCACATTTACTGAATTGACTTACATGTACTTGTAATATGATAATATTGTTAACTTGATGTTTCATCTGTGTCTTAGTTTCCGAAATGAATTAAAAAAGAGAAGAAAAAAAGGTATCTGCATCTTTGTAAATTGTAGTAACTTGCAAAGTTACTTTCGATAAATGATTAACCAACTCATGCCAAGGTGGAGTTGGAGTAAGAGAGATATGTTCCATAGTCAGACTATATTGTGTATAAATACCACAAGTCTGCAATGGAAACCAAATTTGAGCATAAAACTGGAAATTACAGTCAAGCCTACCACAATGGAATCGTATCCATAACTCAACTTTTACAGTAATTATATTGTTACAGTATAGCTTTTATATATTTCAATAAACTTTTCAATGTTTAGATGTGTTATATTGTTACAAAATCTATTTGAAATTTCACTAAGGTAACAAGCAAATGAAGTTCTGATTAGTGACCACACTTTCATGGTCTTAAACTTTGAACAAATGCTTGAAAAATTGCCAAATTTACTCATGTATGTTGGCATTTATCATGTAAAACTACTGTTGTTGTACTTGTACATGAAAGCTTACATTAGTAAGATCGAAAAAATAATGTTTGTTGTGCACATGTCACCAGAATATGCATTATGGGGTCACTTAACCCACAAAGCAGATGTTTACAGTTTTGGGATTGTCACATTGGAAATTATCGCCGATAAGAACAACATGAAATATCATGCTAGTGAAAATTATGTTTGTCTACTTGATTGGGTAAGATTATCTAGTTCTTGAAGTCTCTTGGTTGACAACAACAAAAAAAAAAAGATACTTGCATAGGAACAAATTACAGAACACTCACAAGGGGTGGGGCCCATACACTATGGGACCCGCACTGCTGGGAGTGTTCTATGATTTGTTTTTGTGCATGTAGAACTACTGTATTGACAACACAGTTTAAAATCATTTTTCCTTGCATTAGGATTGACCAATCCATTTAAGCTTAATTGGCTTGCTTTAACTCAAGTTAATGCAAAGCCAGTTGAACTACCTAAATTAGTTGTGTAAAGTATGATTTTAACTGATTGTCAGTTATTGTTTCCAATGCTTTAAATTTTCAATTGGATTGGGTATTCTCTCTTAATTTAAATGATAATGAATTACCAGTGTTCATAATTATAGATATTCCAATAATCCTTGATATTTATTTTAGAGTATGAAAAAGTTTGAAGTCGATCAAATTTCTACTACAAAAAAAGAGCATAAACCCAAAATAGATCATCTTTCATTGAAATTTTTATCCAAAATACAGCATTGCTTTTATGAGTCAAACTCACTTTTAATTTTGTAAGTCTACATTGATTGACCTATAATTAGTTATACTTGAGTCTTGGTTGTGTACTGCTACTTATATCTAGGGTTCTTTACTGTTCTTATTTCAGGCACTTGCTTTACCAAAAAATAAAAGGAAATTTAGTGGAGTTGATGGATCCAAAGTTGGGTTCCAATTTCAATGAGGAGGAAGCAATAAAAATTATTAAAGTAGCTTTATCTTGCACTAATCCATCTTTGGTGATTAGGCCGACCATGTCTGCAGTAGTAAGAATGCTTGAAGGTGATATATGCATCGAAGAACTGATGATGGATGAAAGTGAATATGGTGATGACTTAAGGTTCAAATCCCTTAGAGACAAATACTATGAGCTGCAATGCCAGAACTCAAGTGAAGGTCAAACCCTCATTGATTTATCAGAAACAACACAAAATGGCTCGTCCTCTACAACTTCTCATGATTCTCATTAATGAAATCCAACTTGAAACGTGTCATGGTGACTCCATTACTCTGCAAGCATTACATGCATTATTTTTTTAATTTTTGAATGTTTTAATGCACCTTGTTTGCATATTCCATTTACAAAATTTGGTTGAAGAATTTTATTCTCTTGTTTTTTTGTGTTTCAAATGTTTAATGTTTGATGTTTTGGTGATTGTTAGTCTTTCAGTAACTTTGTCATATGTTTTCAAGTCATGTGATTTGATTTTAGATTGTAGAATTTTGTTTTGGGTGTGTGGTTGTATTGTTGTTGAAGTTCTACAGGTAAAGCAAAGTCGAAACATAGAAAACAGGGTAGTCGCCCCAGAGAGCTCTTGGCAATGTACCCCTCTCACAAATTCACCCCCCATGCTTGACCTAGTGACCCCTCACTCTCAACCTTTCCCTAGTGACATGGGTAAATAGTTGTGTAATTTTCTGTGACTCGCCCTTGAGACTTGGGCACAAGATGCACTTTTTTAGCCTAAATTAGAGGAACTTGTGCAAGAGAAGTTCAAATTGGCTGAAGAGCTTTCTCTGTGGACATCTTTGCTCATATATATGCAAGGCAAATTGAAGACCTTAGCAGAGATACGAATCTAAAAGAATGGTCATTCTTTAACCTCTTTATAAAATAATTATTTCCTTACAATAATAAGCAATGACTCCACTTGTAATGTATTTCTTATAATTTTTATATATATATATTGGTAAACAAGACATGTGAGTGGACATTATGAATGAATGATCATTGGAACCAAACATAATATGTTGTATATTGTTTCCTCTCTCAAGAAGATGTTAGATTGGAGATTGTAGCCATCGATGTGGAGATATAGATATGGATGGAACTAAAGGTTTTGAGTTAACAAGTTGTAGGTTCTACCTTGGTAAGTGGTTGTAAGTCACATTACTTGTACAGTGAAATTTCTTCATGATTAGTGGATTGTTTGGCTTGTGCCATGATTTTCTCCCCAAATGAGGATTTCAACTTAAATCCTTGCATCTATTGTGGTGTTTAATATTTTTACATTACATCTTGACATACCTATTCAAAAATATATATATATTTGGCTACATAATTTGTTTATGTTGTCGCGTATGTTTTGATATTTGCCAATAAGCTTCTTTTTGTCAATGGATTTTTTCAAATTGAATGGTGCCAATGCCATAGCTGGAGTTTCTCAGTTGATGTATTTCTATGAAGCAAAGTGGTATTGTAGAGATTAGCACATCCATCACCTTCATACAGTACCTCTGCCTCCAGCGCCATATCCACCAAACCCATTACAACCAAAACCAACATGACTTGTCGTTTCCATTCTCTCTCTGAATCTAGTTGGCCTACCCAAAAAGGTGTCCTATCGCTACCTTGTCATGTGTAAGGCCCCAACTTTTATTACTTGGATATAGTTATCACTTTCCTTATTAGGGTTCTTTTATGACATAATATAAAGCAAAAAAAATATAAAACGATTAATGAATGATATTTTCTCTCATAAATGACGTAATAAAATGTTCAATACCATTAATTTCAATACATGCCCTTAGGCTTACATAAAGGGTTACAAAATAAAATAATTATAATAAATAAAAATACATTCTTGTTACATTATAAGTGCATTTAGCCAACAATAAATCAAAACAAAATAATTCCTTGATCTTGGATGATGCATCCGACTTTGCGCCTGAAAAATTGTTTAACAACAGGGATGAACACAAAGGTCCAGTAGAGATTTACATGATTCTAATCAATAATTACCTGTAGATATATGTGATCATGAATGTTCACAATATATGTACATAGATAATTGTGTCTTTTTATATCCAAAGCATACATACACATATTTTTTCAAAAGAAGTCCCTTCTAACAATTCAAGAAAATTCCTTTCGATTAAGCAATTATTTTCTTAAAACTTTTCCAGGCCTTTATTTCAATTTGAAAGCCGTAGCCACAAGAACAAACCCACCATGTCACAAATAATAAAAGATCTCAAACAATTACTAAGCCTAACATTCATCACTTAGGATAACAAATTATAAATCTAATTCTTTATTGCACTATCTCAACTACACACTATGATGCTCTATCACAATCCCATATATACACAAAATTCTACGCAATTACACAAGCAAACTACGAATGCTATCACATTTCACAACCCGACTTTGTTAAGCCATTCCAACACAGTTTATAGGGCACTAATTAGAAGGAAATTGGAACCTATGCTGCGTTTTACTGGTGGCTAGCTGGAAGGAAGGTGGAACCTCCATATAACCTAATAGTCCACACGCTTTACCCAGTGAAAATTAGAAGGAAAGTGGAACCTATGTGAATGCGCCACACTTTACTGGTCACAAGCCGGAAGGAAATGGACCCTTCGTATCATTCAATATGATAAGATTTTTACCGGGCGCAAGCCGGAAGGAAATTGATACCTATATCAAAGTACCATGCTTTACTGGGTGCTAACCAGAAGGAAAGTGGAACCTCCATATAGCACTTTCATTATTCATCATGTTCCCACTTCATTCAAACTAACAAGTAATCAACAACACATCATAATATGCTCAAGTCATTCCACAACAAACAATACCACTCTTGAAGTGTTAATTAAGATAACCATCACATCAACCAATATAACTCCTTTAGTTAAGTTTCAAAATTATCTGAGTTCCCGCATAACTTACATTCACATCCACTCTTCATTTTACCTATCTCTTCTATTTCACTTTTTAATTCACAATCATCAATATAGTTCATAATTTCTTAGAACATCATCAAATCATTTAAAATTAGTGTTTTTAGATTTAAACACCATGAACATCTCCCTTCAAATGTTTCATTAATTTAAATCACTGACCGTTGTAGCATAAACCCATTCATAAAAAATCTTTTTTTTTTTTACTTTCTTAGATGTATTTCATATTTACAACATTTAAAGTAATTCCAGAATCACGAAATTTATCAACTCGTCTCATCTCTAAAGATTTTCAACAATTAGAAATTAGGGCTTTTCTATCAAACTTCTTAAACATGATCCAACAACTAAAAACCATCCGCAATACACAATCAATTGTAGTTCAAAAACCCTAACCTTCTCTTAGATGCATTTCAAAATCCCTTCAAAATCTCATTTTTATGCAATAGAAAAATACCATCCATTTATCTATAGAGAGATATTGAAAAGAAACAAGGAAATTCCTACCTCTTGAAGCGAAAAGGAGAATTCAAAAAACTCAACTGCAACGAAACCACAAACTTATTGGCTCAAAAGAAAACTCTCGACGAGATCTTCAATCTATCTCAAAGGACCAAGGAGAAAGGAGGACCAAGGAGAGGGAATGACTTGAAGTGAGTAGATCTAGAGATTTATGTGAAAAGGTTAGAGTTCAGAGAGAGAACATGGTGGTCACGGTATAGAGGGTAGAAAAGAGAGAGAAAGTGAGAAAAGAGAGAGTGTGGAGGTCTATTTATAGCACAAGAACCATAATGGATTATTAGCCCTAAAGTCAAATAAAATATACATAAAAAATCCCAAAAAGAGGGGCCCAAAAATGAAACAACCTCTCTTTGTTTTTCTGTCAAGTGTCAACACCTCAAAGAGGTGGTGTCGACACTCCATAGCAATGTTGCAAATAGGTGGGTTTGAAACAGGTGACTGTTGACACCAAAAGACCAGATGTCGACACCTCGAAGCAGTGCCAAAACAAGAACACATTACATCAAGTGGTGTCGACACCACAGAGTAGAAACCTTTGGAGAAAATAAAGGAAAAGCAAGTGTTGACCCTAGGATGTCCAATGTCAACACCTAGATTAACATTTTTCCAAAGCACTATTCTAACAAAACTAAGTGCAAATAAATGTCCCTATCAAATCTAGATCGGATTTTCACTCAACGAATACAATTATACACTACCCAAAGGATCACAATGGCACAAGAAATGAAATTAAACACGTCTTATGGACTTATGGAGCACAAGTGTTATATCTTGCATATTATGTTCACATGGAATGAGATTGGGAACATGGTACGCTACATTCTGTAAAATGTCATACTATAGGAGTAGACTTACTTAGATTACACTATTAGGATTTAAGGTACTTTTAGAGTAATTTTCTTTAAAAGCTAGACATCGAATAAAATGTTGCTTTTCTTTTCAAATTATGTAAGTATTATGATCTATTTTTTATGTTTTGTCATACAAAACTCCACTTTTCTTAGATTTTAACGTGTAAGGTTTATATTGGAAAATACTTTTGGCATTTCTTTGGAATGTCAAATTTCACCGTTTGGAATGAAAGTGTACTACAAGTTTGGAGAGCGCATTTCCAAACGTAAATCGCTAGAGTATTAGTGTTTTCTGGTAATAGAGATCTAGTCTAGAGTAAATAGAAAGTCAAAGAGATCTGGGAACAAACCTTATTTACATGGCCTAAGACATAAAGGGCCAGGGCTAATTTCTTTCCAAAAGTTAGTGCTTCGACTAGAAGATTGAATACTTGCATGATCTTCTGAGAGGAAGTACAAGAAAAGGAAGTTACAGAGTTAATATAAAGGGAAGCAAAAGCATTTCTTATCCTCAACGGGCCATTCTTCTTGTTCTCAGTTTGAGCGAATTTGATGTAGGTTGGATTTGAGGTAGGAACCCCATATGAAATAGTGAGCTCTAGATAGTTAGGCCCAAAGGTCTCACTTATAGGGAATAGACCCAATAAATGGCAGATGTCAAGGATACCAAGGGCCATCATACCACTTCAAAGTTGGAAAAATAGAAATCAAGATTTTAAAAGCATATGGCAGTTGGAGTTAAATAAGGATTCTTAGGGATGACATACCTTGAGCTTAAGGGCTTCAAAGTTCCCTAGTTCAATCAGGTCATCTCTCTTTGCTGTGACTACTTGGTCATTCTAGTCAATCCATTCAAGCTTCACTGGTGGCCAGCATCTGTGAGGCTTTGGCCACTTTATGCATTAACTCAAAAGTGTCAAATATCACATATTTGATTGAGTACTTTAGCAAAATAGATGATAAAGTCAATAATGGAAACACTTTTCGGTACACTTTCGTTCCCCCCCCCCTTCCCCCAATTTTTGTGGATAAATATTTTATGCCACTAGTTTTTGTCATCTTGATCTTAGCACAGCATGGTTGTTTGGACGGATTGGATAAGGGGAGATTATAATCCATCGAACTATTAATTCTGAGATATATAGTCCCTGAACTATTTAGTTGGAAATGATGTATATCCCATGTTTGTTATATCATGGAATTAGAAGTGTGAAAAGGACAATTTTATTCAATGGCAACTCCAGAATTTTTTGTCAATGGTGTCAATTAAAAATTAAATTTCATAAAGGGATATTATTACTCATTTTTCAATAAATAAAAAAAATAATATTTTGTACTTATATGCAAATTTTTGCACAAATATCAAATCTGCCCCTCCGAAGGAAAAAAAAAAAAAAAAGTATTCAGATTTAAGAGAAATAATAAAAGAAAGAAATTAAATTTTTTTTCGCTTTATTGCAATTTTTCCTACTAAATAAAAAGTAGAGTGCTTTTCGGGAGTGTGAACAAGCCAACCTTTGGTAAATCCTATATCATATTTGTTAGGTTTTTGTAATTGGCAATCCCGTTTGACAAAACTCCGTTCAATTGTAATTTTATTTCCTCTTATGTTTCAGTGAAGATGTGAGTGTTAGGTATGAATCCAACCCAAATTGTGCCTATGCAGAGGAGTTTGTGATCTTAATCTTGTCATGTTTGTCACTTTGCAGACTAAGTATAGGGATTGAGCAACCTAGTCAACTCACGCGGGTCTAGGGAGAAGTGCTCCATCGTGTGTCCGGGGCAAGGCCCAATCGGGGTTAAGGGGCAACATCGCCAAAGCAAAAGGCAAAAATGCAGTCAAAATTGTTTGACCACTTGAGTAGTCATTTGCATGCTCGAGCGAAGAAAAGGATCATCTAATATTTTTGTAGAGGGCTTGAACTTCTAGGAAGAAAGTTTTCCGTTCAAATGGTGAAAGTTGTGCTCAAGCGGTTAGCCTATATGTTTCACACCGCCTTTAGTTACACCGCTCGACTGGTAAAATGTATGCTTGAGTAGTCTGCGCGATCCTATTTTCTATAAAGTGCGTTGTTCGCTGTTTTTTGGGTTTGTGTCGTCCAAATTTTCAAAAGGAAGAAAATACAAAGTGTTTTATATTAGAGGGTGTTTTATGAGTGTTTACTTGATGATTCAACAGTAATCAATGGATCCATGAACTTTATATTAACATTATCAAGAGGTTTGTTTATTTTCTTTTATTCACAAAAGAGAGAGTTGTTCTTTTATTGATTCCGGGGAGCTTGGGCCTGAAGTTTTGGTGGATTCTGGAGTGGCTCATCGTCGTGGATTCGACATCAGCATTGTGGATTTAATGTTGGACAAGACAATTTCGAGGTGAAGACGACGGTGGAAGAGGCACATTAGGGTCAACTTAATTCGGGCGTGGATTTACTAGGAAATTGAGAGTACACTTGTGTAATTCTTTTTTGTCTTCTTAGTGTATTGTTTTGTAGCTTTGGCCCGTGGTTTTTATTTTTTATTTTTATTTTTATCACAATTGGAGGCACTTTAATTGTGATTTTTTCACGTTAAATTGTTGTGTCGATTTGTCTTTGATTGTTTGATTGGGATTATTATTTATTATTTAAAAATTGAAATATAATTATAAATCAACATCTCGTGGATTTTTAGATTCTTCAATATTTATTTTTAATAAATCAACAAATAATCTAAAATTCTAAAGTCAAACAAAAGAAAATGAGAAATGCTATTTCTCATCGAATTTATTTTGCCTCTTATGGATATAAAAAATAAAAATTATGTATATGTATAAGACTTATCATATTTAAAAATTAGTAAGAACTACGTAGAATGTGAAGAGTTTCAGCTATGAAATGTTCTAGTGATATACAATCGTCCAAAGAAAATTTAATGTATTACTATTTTTTAAACAAAAAAGTATCCTGACATATAGATAACCAACCATAAAAATATAAATAGAATAATTTGAGTGAAATTATTCTTTTTATGTTGACTTTAATGTATATGTTTTTTTCCCCCCTTCTTTGTGGTTGATATCTTGATTAATTCTATATTTCTAAACTTATTAAAATGGAAAATAAATAAATAATAAAAAAGTAATGTTTTTTGTGTTGTATTCAAAGTAGTGGAGTTTAGATAATGTAATAACCCCACCACGTAATATACTTATATTTATTTAATTTTGAATTACGAATATGTGCCTTGTGTTAAATTTGTGTGTATCTGTCTAATTTGTGAATTATCTATTAAGATTTCTGCTTTGAGTCTGTAATTAAAGGCCTTAATGACTTCAGAAGCCAAAATTGATAAGTTTAATTAGAATGGCATAATTTTTAGGACCTTTTGGATAGTTTGATTAAAATTTGATTCAATTTAGAAAAAATAAGTTTTAATTAATTAACCTTAAGCCTTAATTAGTGCATAATCTCTAATTAGTGTATTAAATTAATCTAATCTATATATATATGAAAAGAAGAGTTAAGTTAGGGACATTTTGAGTTCAAAAATCTGCTGGAAATAGTTCTAGAGAGAAAGGGTGACCATTCTAGAGAGAGAAGGCAAGATGTAGAGACCCTAATTTTTGTAATTACCTTTAAATCTCTAACCTTGAGTTTCTTTTAATAAAGCCCTTAAATTTTCACTTAATTGCGTTTTAAATCCTAGAATCGGAAAGAATTGCAGATTAATCCTAGTAAACCCTAATTGATTTTGGTAGATTAATAATCACCTTTAAAACCCTAGTATTAATTATTAACCCTATTAATCACTTTAAAATCTTAATTTCGAGTAACGTTGTTTTCGCTCGATTTCTTGCATTTCTTTGCGCTTTAATTTAACGGGACCCAAATTTATTATTTTAACTTTTCTAATAATAGCATATTAATAATAAATATTAAGGTTTCATAAATTTATACTTCATCCCTATATAGTTCTATTTTATTTCATTCCAAACCTTAATTGTAATATTTTATTAATTAATATACTTGTGCCTATTATTTTATGTATATAAATACAACTATCTCCTATATATATATATATATTTCTTGGAGCCCAAGTAGTTGGCCATGTGATGGATGAAAGGGCCTTGATGGCTTTGATGGACAACTTTGACAAATTTGCACTTGTAAAACTTAGTCCTTAAGAAACCTCCCAATCCTTTCTCCATATATATGCACACTTCTCCCCCTCATTTTACACATTTTCAGCCAGGCATTAGAGGAGTGAGAGAGAGTGATCTGAGAGAGAGAGAGAGAGAGAGAGAGAGAGATAGAGAGAGAGAGTGAAAAGAAGAAGAAAAAGAAGAATTGTGTTGAGTCTTGTACAACAAAGGTAAACCTACATCACCTCTTCTCTCAAGTTCTTTTACCATTTGTTTTCCCCCTCCTAATACATGTTATTTGCATATATATGTTGTAGTCTAGGCCTACACTCTTGTATAAATGTGTATTAATCAAGAAATGGTGTGCTTATTTTTCTTTCTTAAATTTCTAGCAACAATTTTTTTCCCTCTCTTGAATTTATTTTCCTGTCAAAACTCCATAGACTCAAAATCTATTTTATGGGGTAACATTTGGTATGTCTAGAGTATGTGATAATTTTGGTAGGACCTAAGGATGTATTTTTATTACCTAAACAATTTTTCTAAGTCTGTTACTCACAAAATTAGAAAAACAATCAACTTTCTCTATTTTTAGAAAATTCCAGAAAAGTAATCTTGAGTCCACTTTTGTGTCAAAATCTTAATCTTGATGTTATATTCCAACTAAAATTTGTTTGAACTCAAGAGAGTGAGAGGTTCGAGAGAAAAATCGATTTGTGTAACAATCAACGAATTTGGGTAGATCTTGATAATTCTAAATTATCTTAAAATCTAAAATGCCTATCCTACTTTGTAAATTGAGTTTGAAACTAGACTCATTTATCTAAAAACTCACATGAGGCCTTGTACTTAGGGCCAATAAAAGTTTTTTTTTTCATAATTATTTTCCAACTAGTTCAAATATGAAATTTTGAAAATTTGTGTTAACGTGCTCTTAATTGGTTTGCAACTCTTATGTGCTATGTTTCTTGAATGTTTAAGTCTTGATATGTAAACTACGATAAATTGTGAATTTGTCTTACCATCCATAAATTACTTTATGTTTGGATTTGTAATTAGCTGGACCATGCTTTGCTATAACTGAGAACATAATGTACTTAATAAAGGGGAAATCCAATGGGATGGTAAAGGGTTGCGATCATTGCAGTAAATTTTATAAGATAATGAATGATAGATTCAAGAGTACAATATAGTGGAATGTGTTCCATTTTTGTGAAGTCTTGCACAAGTGTGTTCTCGAACCCTAACATGGCACGTGAGGTATTCTGGGTTCTTAATGGAATTGGAAGGCATAAGGGTGGCAATCAAGGTCTCACACAGGGAGAGTATCCCTGAAAGCCCGTTCCCTTAGGGCAGACCGTGATGTCACCACTCGGCTATGTAACGTAGGTGCGTGGACATCATTGGTAATTGTGCGGTCAACGATGCACTTGTGGTTATGCGGTAAACGATGCATTGGCATTGTATTAACCAAGGGGGAGTTAGAATTGCCTGTAACCAATGTTAGTGGTTAGGTAGGAATGGTAGGAACGGCATTCCGCGGGGAGTTGCCTAGAACTAATTTCCTTGACTGTTATTCTTGAGAACCGAAATTTAATTATAAGTTTTGCTTCATTATTGCTTTCGCTGTATATTATGATTGTGCCATTATTTTACTTGTGTATTTGAAATGGGAAAAGGGATGGGGTGTGTGTGTTTACTGGGTATTCCAAGCTTATGGTCTTTTATGCGAGGTGAAGCCGAATTTTACACCAAGAACAGAATCCCTAAAAGCTTTGAGGAATCATAGTTGCCCTAGAGATTAGATTTTATATTTCTTGTATTTTGGATAATCTCTTTGTATCAAGAAACTGATCTGTATTTAATGACTTGAAGAATTTTATCTGTAACTATTATCAATATTTTCTTTTAGTGTAATTATTTGTATGATGTTGTGCATCCGCTAGCTAAACCCCAGTGTATTGTTATATTATATTACTGATGTTTCCAAAATTTGGGTGTAGACACCCCATTTTTGACCGTCCTCAAGACTTGGATGTTCTTGTAGGTTCATCCAGCAAAAAGTTTGATTGCTCGTCGAGTGTTCGACTTTCACGACGGAATATTCCAGGTTTGATCCTTCCAAACCCTATTTTCATTCTGTCTCATTTTTGGATCATGTGTTGGTCTTTGCTTTGTGATGTCCTTGATGGCCTGTCGGCCATCAGAGAGGGCTGCCGGCCATGGGATCTGCTCTGCCGGCCATCAATAGGCCCTGTCGGCCACCAATGTATCAATAGATATTTTTGCAGATATTTTGAGCCAGCTGTTTGCAGGATAGCTCATCTGCATGCACGTGGAGGGCTGGATTTGTTTGAAGGCTCCTTGTATCTCCTATATATAGAGGTCTTCTATATGCATGCAAGGGTTACAAAATTTTGAGCTGAGCTATTTCTCTCTCTCTCTCTCTCTCTTTCTACATTTTAGCCTTGAAAGTGAGTTTTTCTTGTATATTTGCACTAGCATCCTTAACCAAACACCTTGACCTTGGACTAGAGGTTCTTGGAGGCCTTGTGTGGGCTCTTTGGAGTGATTTTGGCTTGGTTTTGGCTCAGAAGCTTGCTGTTTTCTTGCTGTGCTACAAGGGTAAGAACCTACCTCGTTTAAGCTTTGTTCTAGTTCATAGCTTTGCCATCTTTGTATGCAACTTTGAAGCTGGTTTTTGTCTCAAAAAGTTTTGTTTTCAAGGCTAAAAAATGTTGGTTTGAGTCTTGTGTGGTTAGGTGGTGATTCCCCTCTTTTGCTCTTTGGCTTGTAAAGCCTCTTGAGCCACCTTTCTAAGCTTTTGTGTTAACCTTTGCTTGGCCTTCTAACCACTGAAACTCAAAGGAATTTCAGTGGTAGAAAGTTGGTTTTGAGGCTTAAAATAGGAGGGGGTCATCCCCTCTCCTTGTGTCTTGTTTACTTGTGTTGATGGCCTCATACTTGAGCATGTTTTTCTACCATCTCTTGACTTGATCTAAGCATGTTTTTGTGACTTTTTAAACATGTTTTGGCTTTGTTTGTGGCTGGCTTGGCCACTTCTTGCATGCTTCTTACACTTGTAGTGCAAATCTTGCTTACTAGCTTAATATGCTTGCTATTTTGGCCTATTATTCTAGCTTATTTTGGCTACACTCCAGCATGTTTTTGCTCATATTTTAGCATGCTTGAACTTTGTTTTGAGTTTTCTTGATCATATGAGGCTTGCTCTGTATAGCTATAATATTGTCGGTCTTTACTAGCTTTGAGTTTTAAGGCCAATAGCATGTTGTGTTTGTGATGTTTGCATGATTTGGCATCATTTAGCATGTGTTTTCAGAGCGTATTTCTCTGTCACACACTCACACACATCACCCTTTCATTGTGTTTGAAAGTTATGCCTTATGCCTTGTTTGTGAGCCAATGTATGAACATGATTTTCTTTGCCTTCCATGCTATCATCTCAGCACATTTTGGCCACTATTTTGGCATGCATGAGGTCTATTTAGGGCTGGTTTAGTCCATTGAGCATTGTATTGCATGGTTCTAGTGTTGTGTCCTTCACTAGTTTTAATGCTTAAGTCTCTTAACATGTTGTGCATATGTTGTTTGCATGTTAGAGTCTTATGTTTCATGCCATATCAGCATTGAATATCTGTTATCTCCCTCATTTCTTCATTTTTCAATTTGTTTTGAGGGTGGTTTGGCCTTAAGGTTGTGTTTAAACATGAGGTAGGGTTGATGCTCAAATGGCTTTAACCCTCTTTTGAGGGTTCCTCCTAGTCAAAGGCATCATCCCTCTCATGCCTTAAACCTCCCATTTTGGTTGACTTCTTCTCGTTAGAGGACACACACATTACACTTAACCGGTTAAAGAATGGATCGGAAATGTTAAAATGTATAAACAAAATCAACCAAATAAAACATGCCAAGATAAGTATGTTGTTTGCATTGCATGGTGTTCAATCGGACGTTATATTAAACACAAGGAAGATTGGTTCATTTCATATTCAAAGTGATGAAAATGAGCCAATCTCCTTTGTCTCCATTGCCTTTGATCTTCCATGATAAGGTAATGGTCTTAGAGTCTTGTTTGTCATGCATTTATTGAAATATGTGCAAGTTGGATCTTTGACCATCATGCATTGCATACTTGATTGATGGTTTTGGATCCAATGGTGTCTCTCCCTTGATGTTTTGAAATGATAAGGAGTGGCACAGTACATACATGCCCTAGGGAGACCCTCCATTTTCTCTGTTTTGTGCTCTGTTGCAGTTTGGTGTCACAGCACACCAATGGCTGGCACCCTTGCATTGTTGGCCGGCAGGTGGCCGGCAGCAGCTCCTCATGGCCGGCAGGCCACTAGTGCACTCCCCAGCACTGTTTTGGTGAGATCCAGCAGCAAGTTCTTAAGGACACCCTGCAAACAGAGTCTCTAAAGAGCAAACCGAAAGGCTTTTCAGGGTGAGAAATCGAATGCGAGCATGCATCTTCAACATCTTCAAACAAAGCTGAAGTAGTTTAATTTAGTGCTTTACTTGATTAGCATTAAATTTTTAATTTAATTAATTAATTTGTGAATTAGTTAATTGTTGTAATAATTGGTAAGTCATTTGCTAGTTATTCGTTTTGGTTTGTAATAATTAGTCTAATTAGCTTAAATAGATTAGTTGCTTAGCCTAGAATAGCTTAGCTCTTTCATTTAGACCCTCCATCGAGAGGGCACAATGTTGTAATAAGGGTGCGTGTGTGTGTGCATGTCTTCCAATCCCACTTCTTTCTCCCTTTTATTTATCCGCTTTCGGTGGTTAGATTTAGGGCATATTTCGATTAGCATACCTTATGCTTGCATGCGTACATCATTCATTTGTCTTGCATGCACCGGGCTCGGCGCATCACTCAAACTGCATTGTATTTCAATACACTTTCTTGAATACGTGTTTAACAACATGTTATCAAGTGTTACATTCATATGCCATCATAGATAGCCGAGCCTATTAGTTGCATTTTTGCATGAGTTGCATTAGGCATCTTGAACATAGCTAGGATCATGCATGATTTCTAAGTAGTTTTCTATTTTGGCTCGGAGTACACTGTAAGTGTTTATGCTTTAGCATCCTTGCATGAGTGTGAGTGTTGCCATGACAGCATGCTTGCCATGAGGCTATGTGCTTAAGTGTTTAACTGTATGAATGCCTGTGGGTGGAGGCTCGATTGCCTGAATTGGAACAAACTCGATGATTGTGAGTTTTAAGCCCACTTTGCGAAGTGGCAAAATCACATTTTAAAGCCCACTTGAGGGTGGCAAATCCGCGCTTTAGCCTACTTGCGAGTAGCACTTTCAAACCATTTTCAAAAACAAAATTGTTTTGTTCCAATTCTCGTGATTGAGTCTATACTTGTGTATTATGCACATCACATAGTAAGTTAGCTAAATAACTGGAATAAGAACACATGTGTCTATCAAACAATGTATTATGTTTAGTAGAGGCCGATCCTTTGATCGGGTGAGCGGGGGTGCTCATGTTATGACCTTTCCCTCTCGTACCCAAGTTCCCGAGCCGAGGCAACTTTGGTGATGATGGACACGTGGCCTTTGGCACGAGTTAGGGTTTCCTAAATTTCCCAAAAACAAAATATTTAGGTGGCGACTCTGTAATCTGGCAAAGCAGTCCATATTTGGTGTTTTTTCATTCAAAATTGATTTTCAAAACCAATTGCCAGATTTGGACTCTTTGGTGATTTATTTGTCATGTATTGCACTTTGTGAGATTAGATTTAGAACCGTGATAGGAGTCCGAACTGTAGTAGCTAGAACCCAATTCACGCCCTCTCCGAAAGGGGGGGCCACACGGAGGAAGTTCGGGGCGGTCTACATTGGGGTTACACAAGAACTTGAAGGTTTGGCTAGAGAATTGGAAAATTGAGAAGAGGAACTCAAGTTTTTCAAAAACAAGCTAATCACAAGACTCTATGTAAGAATTTGATTCTTAATTCATGAATTTGAGTCACCTAGCATTTGAATTTAAGAAGATATGAGCTTAAACTCAAGAATTGGAGTTAGAAGTTGATGAATTGGGAGTTAGAACTTACATGCATGCATAAATTTGTGAAGTTTCAATATTTTGAACATGATTTTTAGTGTTTATGTTTGAATTAGAAGTTGTATCATACATGCATCCATGGTTTAAAGAGTTTTGAAGTCAATTTCATGTTTTTAAAGTTGTAGAAGAAGAATTTGAAACAAGTTCATACATGCATGAAGGTTTGAGTTCCATTTGTAAAGAGTTTGTGAAGTTCAAGGTCCAATTTGAAGGAAACATGGAGTTTTTCAGCTAAAGGTTTGATTTTGGTTACATGTTCATATTTTTCTAAGTGCTTTCAAGCTATAGACTAAGCCATGCAAAAGTTTTTGCAAGCTCTTAACTTAAGGACTCAAGTTTTGAAACACAAAATTTTGTTTTGGAAACCTAGAATTCGATCGCATCGCTCGAGCGGTGACGTTACCACTCGAGTGCATATTTCATGCATCTAGAAGTTTTATAGAGTTTTATAGACCGCTTGAGTGACCAAGAGTTCGCTCGAGCGACCTCAATTTATTTTGCACATGGCTTGAGCGACTTTCTAGCCTGCAATTCGAGCATTCAGTACTTTTGCAGACCATACAGACTGCTCGAGTGACCAAATGACTGTTCGAGTGAACTGTCCTGTTTCAGCATATCTTGGAAAGATGCATTATGTTCGTATTTTCATATTCATTTCTTTTTGAGATCCTCAGGCATTAATTAAGCCTCATGAATGAATTAATAAACTAGAAATGGACTTAAAGGAATGATTCAAGTAAGCTATGAGTTATACTGTGTATATGTTTATGTGTTGTATAGGTTGATCCACGGAAACGTGACAACAATCTAATCACTGTGAGTAATATCTTAGTAAAGATCTTTTCTTATATGCTATTTTCTAAATGTTTCCAATGTGGAAAGATTTATGAACTTATGATTTGTGAGCATGAATGAGCCTATATTTGTTTGATCAATATGATATATGTTAATGGAATTGATTAAGTACAAATGTGTGAAATGGACCAAAGGTCGTTCTGTATATCTGATAAGATGGACCCAAAGTCATTCTGAATATTTGATAAGTCTGAGATAGTGTTGACAAAATGGTCGTTCTACAACTGTAATCAATTGGACCTAAGGTCATTCTGTCAAGTTATGATCTGTTTTACTCTGTACTTCTGTTATATGTTGGACCAAAGGTCGTTCTATCATGCATTAGACTAGAGGTCATTTTGTTATAAAATGAATATAATATGGAAACAATTATGTTTATGTAATAAAACTCATTCGTGTAACCCCTTTACTCTAATGTTATTCACTAGGCTCCAGCTTACTCCGTTATATATATGTATGTAAGCGAGTGTAGACACCCCATTTTTTACTATCCTCAAGACTTGGACGTCATCGTTTGGGCACTCGATGATTATCCCTGTTCGTGTTCGTCTTGAGTTGTCATAGGTCTCGGTCGCGCGCCTTGCCTCAAGGCCTCTCGACTTGTTTGTTTTGTGCTTGGTTGTGGACCAAACACTTGTGTTTTTGCTTTTGAGGGCAGGGAATGGCTTGTTGGCCACCCCCACACCTCACCGGCCATGGCTTGAGGCCACCGGCCATTGGTGATGGCCGGTCGGCACTTTTGATAGTCGGCCGGCCGGCCATTATTTTGGTCGATCGGCCACTTTTTCTGGCCGAGACCCTTTTTTTGCCTTTTCAGGCATTATGCATGCCAGCTGGTACGCACAGATCCAGCCCTCCATACACGTGTATGGAGGGATTTCACCGTTTAGTTAGCTTCCCTTGGAAGCTTGGTTTTTGCTCTTCTATAAGAGGAGAGCCTCTCATTCCATTTCAGAGGTTGAAAAAACTCTGATATAGAGCATATATATATCTATATCTCTCTATATCTCCCTCTCTCTATATAGTTGTGTGTGTAATAGTGTTCCAAAGGTTTTTTTGCTCTTAGTTTTGCACTAAGACACCTAGTGTTACACTATACTTTGGTTACTGAGGTGTTAAGGGGTTGATTTCAGAGTTTTTGAGTTGGTTTTGATCAAAAGGAGGTGCTGGAGTTGGTGTTCTTGAAGTGTTCTTCATGGGTGAGAACTTATCCTTTTATTCCCCATTTTTGCTTAGGGTTTTAGACCTATTTGCATATTGTTTCAAGCTTAGTGTATAACTGATAAAAGTTCTGTATTTTCATGCTTAAGATGTTTGTTTAAGATCATTTTGGTGTTGGGGGTTGTCTACCCCCTCTTAGGCCTTGTTTGGCCTTTTTTTGTGCCTTTCTCTTTGGGCTTTGGAACCCCCTTTATTTTGACCTTCTCACTACTGAAATCCAAAGGATTTTCAGTGGTGGAGAAGTGGTTTTGAGGTCATGTATAGGGGAGGGACACCTCTCTCCCTTTGTGTCTCATTTGCTTGCATTTAGGGCTCATAAAGGTAGCATGTTTGCTTAGCTTTATTTGGCTTCATTTCAGTGGGTATTTGGTGTTAGCTTATCATATTATACCTTTGTTTTTGGTCGGATTGATAGCATATTGCATGCATCATGCACTTGTTTTGTAATCCCCTCTATTGTCATAAGATGTAGCATGCATTTAGACCATCATGCTTGCATGTTTTAGCTTGACTTCATGAAGCATTTAGCCATGTTGTGACATGTTTAAGCTCTATTTGTTGTTGATTTGGTCATGTTTGCCATGCTTTGTATAGCCACCATGTATTTTAGCTTGTTAGCTTTGGGTGTGTGAGTCATGAGCATGCTTTATTTGGGCTATTTCAGTGATTTGGAATCACTTATCATGCTATTTCAGTCCATGTTCGATGCTTGTATGCTTGCATTTGCCATCCTTTCAATGCTTTGAAGAGTTGTTGTTTTATGCTTTGAAAAGGGGTCATTGTGCATGCCTCTTTGTTTAAGTCTTTGGGCTGCCATATCAGTGGGTTTTGGGACTCATTTTGGCATATTATAGCTTTGCTTTTCATTGTCTAACCCATGCCATGTTTGGTTGAGGTAGTTGTAGTGGAATACTCTCTTTGTAGTCTTGAATGCCCTTGTTTTGGTGCCTATTTCTTAGCATGTTTTGGTCATGTTCCATGCATGTCCTAGCCTTATTTTGGTCTGCCCTAGGACTGATTTAAGTCATTTTGGCTCTTTGAGGCTTGGTTGGTATGACCATAGCTTGACCCCCTTTTGTTAGCCTCAAGTTTTGGCCTTCATTGCATGCCTTACTTACATGGCTTGGTTGACTTGGCATAATCTTTTACACATTTTCAGAGCTCAGCATGCATGTCATTTGTCTATATTAGTCTCTTTTAAATGTGTTTAAAAGTTTCTCTTTCCATGCTTAAGTGATAGGCTAATTAGCATGCATGTTTGCTTTGCATTTTGGTGCCTTCATCCATCACTTTTGGCCGCTGTTTCGGGGCATGGCTGAGGTCTCCCATTCCAGTTTAAACCCACCTTTGCATATAGTTGCATATTTGCATGTTGCATCTTATTACATTACTTGCATGTTTGCATTCCATCATGTTTACATACTTAGTGTATTACATGATGATTAGCTAGTTGCATTACATAACCTTGTTATATACTTGGCATGTTCATGTTACATTGACATTAGCTTGCATACTTAGGTAGCATTGGATTGCATTGAGTTAACATGCTCATATTGCATTGCATTGGTTACATGCCTTGCATTGTATATGGCATACATACATTGCATTATGTTTGGTTTGGGGTGTCAAACTAAACATGAGGAATGAGGGACGTTCATACTTGAAGTGACAAAACGTACCTCAATCCTCGGCCGCCGACGCTCTTGATCTCAACATGATAGGGTGTCTAGCATTCATTTGTTTTGTTGCATTCATTTTTACATTGATTTGCAAACTTGGCACCTTTGGCCATCATGCATTGAAATGCGTGATTGGTGGCCCGAGGGTCGAGAACCATATCTCCTTGAGTTCATAGCATGATAGGGAGAGTGGCTATGCACACATTGTCTTGTAAATGCCTTGCCATGCACTGTCTGTCCTCTGCTGCAGCAAAACCAGTGTTCTGCAGGAAGAAATGGCCGGTCGGCCACATTCAGTGCCGGCCGGCTACCAAAGTCTAGCCGATGGACCCATTCTTGGTCGGTGACCATATTTCTATGCCCGGTGGTCTCTTATCTTGGCCGGTATCCTCCCACAGTGCTAATGGAGTGGTTTAGAGGCATCACAGATACTTTCACAGTTCTCAGAGGTGCAGAATAGTGCAAACAGAGGCAACAGAAGCATGGCAACGGGTTTCCGACCGAGGCGATCAAGCATGCATCATCCAATCATTTCGAGGCAGAGCTGCGGCGGCCTCTTGAGTTTCATACTTAGTTTATTTTGTAATTAATTTGTAAATTAATTAAGGGTTTGTAATAACTAATTAGCTAGAGTAGTTAATTATTTATTCGGTTTGTATTTGTCACGCCCCAAATCCGCCCCTAAAAGTTTGGGCATGACCCATTCGAAAACAGACACTAAACCTGTTATACATATCATACGGGGCTTGAACGGAAGCATTCAATAATATAAAATACATAGAATAACACCCATTGAGCTGTTACTAACATGCCAGGATCTCAATGTCACACTAAGTAAATATTATACAGAAAGTTTACCCACATATGCCTCGACTCAACCCCACAAATAGGCGTATAACAAAAATATTAATGAAGAAGGAATTATATACAATCGACCATAAATAGACGTCCAAAGCATAAATCAGAATTCAGTCAAACTTTACAAAATGCACGGCTTTAGGTGGTGCCTGGACGCATCAAGGTTGACAAGAAAAACATAAGCCTTAAAGGTTAAGACTGAACTCCCGGTTGGTTACCTAAAGAAATAGACAGACAAAATACAGAATGAGCGAACTCAGTGAATAATAGTATATAAATAATGTAATATTTAATCTGAATAATCAAACATATAACTGCAGATACATATGATTAACTACATTCCATTCCGTAATTGTTTCCAAAAGTCATGGGTCCAACTTCCGTAATAGAATGGCTTTAAGCCCAGTGTATACGGACAGCCATAAGCCTGCAGATGCGGAACGTCCATGGGTCCAGACATATCAGAACGGCCATCGGCCCAAAAATAACAGAAATAACTGAAATAACATAAATAACAGAAATGACAGAAATAACAGAAGTAACAGAAATAACAGAGATAACAGAATGCATAAGCGTGGGGTAACAGAATGCATAAGCGTGGGGTAACAGAACGCATAGGCGTCGGTGACAGAACGCATAGGTGCGGTAACAGAAATAACAGGAATAACAGAATGGCCGTGGGCCCAATCATAACAAAACAGCCTTAAGCCCAATAATAACAGAACAGCCTCGGGCCCAATCATAACAGAACGGCCTTAGGCCCAATAATAACAGAACGGCCTCGGGCCCAATAATAACAGAACGGCCATAGGCCCAATAATAACAGAACGGCCTCGGGCCCAATCATAACAGAACGGCCTTAGGCCCAATAATAACAGAACGGCCTCGGGCCCAATCATAACAGAACGGCCTTAGGCCCAATAATAACAGAACGGCCTCGGGCCCAATCATAACAGAACGGCCTTAGGCCCAATAATAACAAAATGGCCTCGGGCCCAATCATAACAGAACGGCCTTAGGCCCAATAATAACAAAACGGCCTCGGGCCCAATCATAACAGAACGTTACGGATAACAGAATGGTAACATTAATTATCAATAGCAAACAAAACAAACGGTACAATGATGTGCTTAGATTTCCTCATGGTTCTTTGTACATAGACATACTTGTTTCGTAATTAACAGAACCTTAACATTACCAATAATCCGAAGGTAAATCAGAACAATTCATAAACCAACTTCACAGTGTTAATAGTTGTATACAATTCTTATACAGAAGTATAGGTAATTCTTAGGGTGGTACATTGACAGTAATCATTAGCCATAACCCAAAATACGGAGTAGGTTCAGAATCATACTGGTGTGTGCTCACTCTTTTAATGTTCACATCAATTCTTAATCAACACACATGTTAACATATTAGCTCACGGAGGATAGAATGTCAATAACAATAATGATTAACGGTAAATAACATACGTTAAGGTACTATTACTCACAGTGTTTAGATGCTTGGTCCGCCCCTGTAGCTAGCCCTACACAATTCACATAATTCAAATATAATCCATCATAGTACAACATCATTTAGTTCAACATTACTCAACACAACTCAACATAATCAACATAATCTGATATAATCATCACCATCCAATATAATTCACACTATTTAACGTTATTCAACTCAATGCCACCGAATATAATTCAACATATTTCAAATTAAGTTGCTAAGGCTCATTTCAACATTCCATAGCCAAGTTTACATCATCCACATCATCCACATCATCAACAAATATTTCCCCCAATTTCCTTTCTCATTAACACATGATTTACAATGCTCTTAACAAAGCTCATTCGTAAATTTTAAACATAATTTTCAAACATTTCCAAATTCAAATTAAACTTAAACATATACAATTCAATACCTCAATTTCATTACTCTACTTTCAATTTGGGCCAATTCATTGGTTATCACCATTAATCAACCTAGGGTTTCAAGGAAAATGAGGATTTTTAACAAAAATCAAACTTCTTAAATCATCACTTTTAATTCCAATTTTCCCAATGATTCTACATCTAGGATTCCCAAACCATCATTTAAACCCATCAATTTAACTCCCAACATCACAAACCCCTAAACCCCCAATTCTCATACTAGACATTACATGCTCAAAAATGGAAATTTGTACATTTATACCATGAAAATACCACAAATCTATCTATGAATGCAAATATTGAAGGGAATAAGGACCCCTACCTCAAGAATCAAACAAAGGAACAAAGATTGAGAAGAATCCTCCAAAATCTCAAAATTCCAATCGGTAGAACATAATAATCTTCATGCTTCTTCACTTTTTGATGGATGATCTTGATCAAACTAAGACAAATGGAAGGTTTTGGAGATTAAGGATCTAGGGTTTTCGGACCTAGGGGAGAGGGATGAAGAGGGGAAAAGGAAAATGTGAGAAATGATCCAAAAAATCTCATTTTAAGCTGCTGTCCCGTAATTCCCGCTCGAGCGGAGGAATTCCCGCTCGAGCGTACCTGTTTTCAGCACAGATTCTGAAACTTTGAACAGGTGTAACTCTCCCATCCGGACTCCGTTTTAGGTCGTTCTTGTGTCCAAATTGAAGCCCCGGAAATAAGCTTTCCAATGGTTATAACCACACATCCAAATTCAAAGGGTGGAAAAAGAAAAGGGCAAAAGAGTGGTGGCTGATCGTAGATGAATCATTCAAATTAAAGCTTTTGGTTCCATCCTACTTTACCTTCATTTTACCACCTCAACCCATACTCCAAAATAACATAAGAAGGTTCTAAGTTCACGAATAAAATGTCAAGGACAATCTTACTTTCCACGCTCGAGCGTCACCTCACTCGCTCGAGCGCTCACAGACCAATAAAGCAGTCCGCTCGAGCGTCAACTTCTCCGCTCGAGCGGAGATTCACAACTTGCAGAATCTCAGGCCGTCTGCGAAATTGCTAGGAACCCCAAAAGTCTGCTCGAGCGTCAACTCTTCCTTTCAAGTGGAGGGAAAAGTTCTGGGTCGTCACACCCTTCCCTCCTTAAAAAAAATTTCGTCCTCGAAATTGAAGAAAACCAAATAAAAGATAGTTCAAACATAAATGGAAACACATTCTGTAATGTTCCAAAACTAGATCCACACTTGAGATAGGAAAGGATCACAAATACCTTCGATCAACATACACGCATCAGGATTTCAACGGCAAGGAACCATTTATAATCCCAAAGTCCATAACAACTTCTCAATTAACAACTAAGCGGACCACGTCTAATGAATGCCCAAACTTCAATTTCAATTACTTTTCCTCAATAGTTCTAAAAATTTCCATTAACATTCCCAATAACACCAAAGCTTCATCTCATTATTCACAATCCTCGTATATTTCAATTTATTGACTCAAAGGTCATACCTTCCAAATACCATAACAACTTAAAGACATTCAGAAATGGGTTTATTCAAGTATTCGACCACATGTGACTCATAAGCTGTCATACTTGGTTCAACCTCTCTAGGTTCACAAACAAATTCTAAATCAATGACTTTGGGGCTCTTTGTTCACTATTAGAATTAGACTTATCAGGTCAAATCAGATTTCTAACAGACTTCAACCCTCACACAATTCCCAAATTACAGTATGGTATGACCGTTTAAATCCATGTTTGCTTGGAAGATCTTAAAGTCAATATCATGACATCAAGCACATAATACATTTATCATAACATTTGAATATGTATTTCGTAATTACACACAGCACGTTGTTCAGAGACAGTACTCAAAAACTTATCAGACCTTCCAAAGATATCAGACAAGGAATTAATTCCCAATAGTATTAAACTGATGTAAACTTTGACAGAACAATCTCCAAGCCAACTTACAACAGATAAGACAGAATAGCTTGAAGCTCAACATAGAGCCTTCATCAATTATCAATTGAAGGACTTATTCATACATAGCAAAATATTTCTTTCAAAAACTTGTCATATCTTGAACATTCGGAGTTTCGTAGCGTATCTAGTCAATTTGGAGCAATTACTCGGAAAGCTTATCATATCATAAATATATCGGGAGTTCATAGCATTTTTTTTTTCATTTCAGAAAATACTTATCATGTAAAGCATTTCGTAACCCACGATATGGATTTCATTAAATATCGCATAGCATGGCCATTTCCAAAATCATTACGCATTTAGGCCCATGGTCAACTCACACAAGGTCATACTTTATTCATCTATGTCGGAAGTACCCAAGTTAATTGATGGTATGACATCTATCAATAACACGGATCGCATAAGTTTCATGCCGATAATCACTCGTTTACAGATCACATTAAAGGAACAAGCCTTGAATTAATTTTCATACAAATATTTCACAGTGTCATGCAGAACAGTTTACATTAGGGCCTTTAAATACGAAATAGGGATTAGTTTAACAATTTGCAATATCTACACAAAATTATATCACAGAAATGATTCCTCAATCATAAATTATCACTTCACAGAAGCAAGATTCTAATTCTTGCAGCAACTTATCAAAATATCAATCATTTAGATGTGATATCAAATTTGTTAATGATTCTCTATTGTTTTGCGAGTGTTACATGGACAAACACATATCATAAGCGGGGTTCCACATGTCATTTGACTGTTCCTTATAAGAAGTCTCAATTACAGATTACAGGTTACACATAAACAAAACAGATTACAATTTACGGATTTCAGATTGCAGATTGCAGATTATAGAGATGAGAGTACAGAGTACATAATACAAATTCTCGCAATCACATCCCAAGTACATATGAACAATACTCATTAGAAACCCTCAATAATTCCCTAGCAGAAGTCGTCGATAATTTCCTTAGTTCACAAAATCATATTACTTACATATAAGGTCAATAACCAATTTCCCCAGCATAGCTCACAATGCACCACAGTGCGTTCACAGAAACATGAGATCCAATAGTGAATCTGATATTGGTTTACTTCCAGAACAGCCTTTGGTCTAGTATTACAACTATTACAGAACGGCCTATTGGCCCAGAATAATCAGAACGGCCTTTCGGCCCAGAACAGCCTTTTGGCCTATTTAAATCGTCAGTCAGAAACAAATTCACAATTTTAAAAGGATCACTATATGCAGAATTCCTTCTTATGGCCGGTCATACTTAACATAACCTCAATTATTCCGTAAAACACATCTTACCAAAATATTCCAATACAGTAGCTTCTCAGAATTACTGATCTAAACATTGTTACAGCAAGGGAAACATAATAGGCCATAAGGTAACACACATATAACGTTTCCTTTAATCTTAGATATATCCGATACTTAAAATTTAATCAATTTACTCAAATAGGTGTAAAACAGCACAATTATATCGCCATCATTTCTCACAGATAATGATCAACCGATAACACACATTGTATCTAACCATTTATATATAAACTGACTTACCGATCAGTTCAAATTCTTACCACACCTCTGCAGTGCAACATTATTAACTTGATCCCATCTGCATGTCTTGCTTTATTCACCAATCTATATAAGATAAACAGAGGCAATAAAAGAATATGCAACAGACATAGATTATAATCATCAGAAATAGCAGATACAACATATACATTTAACGTTGCCATCAATCTTTTCATATACTCTCAGAATGTTATGCATGACGTCTAAGGACATCCTAAAGCTCAATGGATTTGTGTGTGAGAAGGCAACTCGTGCTCTGATACCACCTGTCACGCTCCAAACCCGCCCCTAAAAGTTTGGGCATGACCCATTCGAAAACAGACACTAAACCTGTTATACATATCATACAGGGCCTGAACGGAAGCATTCAATAATATAAAATGCATAGAATAACATTCATTGAGCTATTACTAACATGCCAGGATCTCAATGTCACACTAAGTAAATATTATACAGAAAGTTTACCCACATATGCCTCGACTCAACCCCACAAATAGGCGTATAACAAAAATATTAATGAAGAAGGAATTATATACAATCGACCATAAATAGACGTCCAAAGCATAAATCAGAATTCAGTCAAACTTTACAAAATGCACGGCTTTAGGTGGTGCCTGGACGCATCAAGGTTGACAAGAGAAACACAAGCCTTAAAGGTTAAGACTGAACTCCCGGTTGGTTACCTACAGAAATAGACAGACAAAATACAGAATGAGCGAACTCAGTGAATAATAGTATATAAATAATGTAATATTTAACCTGAATAATCAAACATATAACTGCAGATACATATGATTAACTACATTCCATTCCGTAATTATTTCCAAAAGTCATGGGTCCAACTTCCGTAACATAATGGCTTTAAGCCCAGTGTATACGGACAGCCATAGGCCTGCAGATGCGGAACGACCATGGGTCCAGACATATCAGAACGGCCATCGGCCCAAAAATAACAGAAATAACTAAAATAACAGAAATAACAGAAATGGCAGAAATAACAGAAGTAACAGAAATAACAGAGATAACAGAATGCATAAGCGTGGGGTAACAGAACGCATAGGCGTGGGTGACAGAACGCATAGGTGTGGTAATAGAAATAACAGAATGGCCTTGGGCCCAATCATAACAAAACGGCCTTGTAATAACCCGACCCTCGTCTATGATTCTGATATACTTTCAGTTCCCTTATTCTGTATATTTATATGCTTATTGTGAAATCCCATGAGAAATCACGGTTCAGTAAGTAAATCGCATGTTTAAAGATGTTTATCTGTTGAACAAGAAAAGTATCTGTTACATGTAGAATGTTTGAAGCAGAAATTGGAAGCCTTAACGACTTAATTATCAGAAATTGATTATATATCTGTGATCAGCATAATTTTTAAGTAATATTAAGCATGTTTACAAAATTTCAATTTTGGGATGATTAAACGATTAAATTTTGTCTTATTCACCTTATATGAATATATGTAAGTATTCTTGCTCCTTTAAACACTTAACTTGGAGGAATCATTTTGAGAATATCTCCTGGAGAGGCTAAGTGAATAAGGGAAGAAGGAAAAAGGGGAAGTTCATCAAGGGGGGTGGATTAAGATAAAATTGAAGGGATTTTGGAGGAATTGAAGCTTAAGGTAAGTTTATTCCCCTAATTCAACCCTCTTCCTCTATTTGAAGTAAGAATTTCTTGATGATTATATGCCCTAGAGTTGTAAGGAAAATCTTGTGTGTTTGTGATGAATAATTGAAGATCATCCTTCCATTTGATTATTTTGATCTAACTTGGGCCATCGAGTAAGAATTTACATCTTGCTCTTTGATTTGTCATGTTAACCAAAATATAGAAATAGATGGCTATGTAATGATCAAGGATAAGGGAATTAGTTGGTGGTTATGAGTTTAAAGCTTTGATGACCCAAATTGAGTTGTGAAGTAAAGCTTTAGAGTATTGTGTATTTATGCCTTCTAAATACATGAATTTGAACCATATTTTAGTAATCAAAAGACCTACTTTGAACCTTGTTGTTGCTCACCAAAACTTGGCTTTTTGTATAAATTTCGGACTGCCAAACAGGGGCTTGGCCGCACGTGCGGAGGCCATGGCCGCACGTGCGGAGAAGAGGGAAAAATCTGGGTTTGCATACTGTCCATGGCCGCTCGTGCGGAGGGAGTGGCCGCACGAGCGGCCACCCCTATTTCAGCATACACTAGGTAACTTTAAACAAGCATATCTTTTGCATCCAGACTCCATTTTGAGTGATTCTTGAGCCTAAAATCAAGCCCCAGAAATCTAGTTTCCATTGGTGGTAATCTCACTCCAAAGTTCTAAGTACAGAAATAGTTATGCCCAAATTAGTGACGACTGTTCACTTTCTGTTTACTGAATTTGTACCGTTTCTTCACCTGAACCTTTCTCCTATCGATTCCTCCTATTTTATGATAACCTATGGAGGACTAATGAGCCTAGAACCACCATAGTTATTGAGTAAGGAATAAAAAGAGATTGGTTTTATTCTCAAAATCTGCTATGTGCATCATGTTTGTAGGTCAAGATGAGGACATCATTCCACCGCTATCAGAGACCTACCACTGTGAGTAGTAGTACTTCGATGTATCTTTAACTGTTAATGATTATTGTTATTGACATTATGATCTTCGTCGTAAGAATTATGTTGACATGTATGATATGTATGCTACGTAAGAAATATTGTGAAATTATGGAAACATCAAAGGTGTATGCTATATGAGGAACATTGTGAAATTACGGAAACATTAAAAAGGATTTGTGAAATATGCATCTCGAATTTGTGAAGTATGGATTTCCGAATTGTGAATTGTGAAACTATGAAGCCAAGAGCCGAATTGTGAACCTATGAAACCCAAAAGCTAATTTATGTATATGTGAATTTATGAGGCCGGGGGCCGACTTGTGAATTTATGGAGCCGAGGGCCGACTTGTGAAACTATGTGGCCAGGGGCCATTTGTGAACTATGAACCTATCTGGCCAGGGGCCATTTGTGAAATATGAAACCTAAAGGCTATTGTGAAGGTGTGAACTCCTCAGGCCAAGGGCCAAATTGTGAAAGTGTGAACCAACAAAGTCGTCCTACAAAGTTATACAAAATTAGACTACCTACATATATTCATCCTTGAAGAACGAATTCTAAGTAAATATAAGAATAGCTGCCCATATGACTTGGAAGTTATTTAAAATCTACGACATAAGTGCAAGTTTAACATTATTGTGTGACCTCATGAGAATGTGAATTAGACCCTCATTGTTAAGCGTATGATAATGACCTGATACAACAAGAAATGCTTTAGTTATGATATATTACATTTGAATTAATGAATTATTATGTTTCAAGTACGTTACGAGTTCAAGTATATTTCAAGTATGTTCCAAGTATATTTCAAGTATGTTTCAAGAATGTTTCAGGTATGTGCAAGCATGTTACAAGTTCAAGAACCTTTCAGGTATGTATCAAGTATATGTTGCAAGTTTAAGTATGCCACAAGGCCACGTTTCAAGGGCTTTAATGCCAATATGTTTTCAAGGGCTTCATGCCACTTTCAAGGGCTTTATGCCAACTTTTCAAGGGCTTCATGCCAATTTCAAGGGCTTTGTGCCAACTTTCTAGGGCTTTATGCCAACTTTCAAGGGCTTTATGCCAACCTTTCAAGGGCCTTAGTGCCATATATACAAGGGCTTTATGCCACAAGTTTGAAGGGCTTATAGCCACCATGTTTCAAGGGCCTCATGCCATATGTTCCAAGGGCCTCGTGCCACCACGTTTCAAAGGCTTATAGCCATTATATTTATGATGTTTATGTTGCAGGATTAAGGGCTTATAGCCATTATATTTATGATGTTTATGTTGCAGGATTAAGAATTTATAGCCATTATGTTTATGATGTTAATGTTACAGGATTAGGCCTGAGGCCGTCATGTACTTAGCACAGATTCAGACTAATTATATGAACTCTGCATTCTTATATGCATTGACATGTATTATGTTTCAAGTTAAGCGTCATTTTATTTATGTATTACTATTCACTGAGCCCGGCTTACTCTCCGTTATGTCTGTTTCTATAGGTCACCAATCAGGTGGTCAGACCTAGCCAAGATGCCCGCTTTCTTGTGTCAACCTTCACTTGTCCAGGCACTGTATAAGCCATTTATTTTGTTAAGTAAGAAGATGTCGGTTGCTTATAAGTGTCCATCTAAGGTTGATGTATATAACTTTCATGTTCTCTTTGCATACGTCCAAGTTTAGGGCTGAGACTGTAAATGTGTATGTATGTAACCGATGCCCAGGGATATAGTTTAAACTTTATCTACCTCGAATGATGTATGTGATGTATGAGATCCTGGCATGTAGAAATAGCTCAATGGAGTTTGTTTGTATTTATTTATTAATTTTTTTTTATGTTAGTATTTATGCTTCCGATAAGGCCCATATATTATATATACCAGGTTATATGCCCGTCTTTGTATAGGTCATGCCCAAACTTTTAGGGGCGGGTTTGGGGTGTGACAGGCCTTAAGCCCAATAATAACAGAACGACCTCGGGCCCAATCATAATAGAACGGCCTTAGGCCCAATAATAACAGAACGGCCTCGGGCCCAATCATAACAGAACGGCCTTAGGCCCAATAATAACAAAACGGCCTCAGGCCCAATCATAACAGAACGGCCTTAGGCCCAATAATAACAAAACGGCCTCGGGCCCAATCAAAACAGAACGTTGCCGATAACAGAATGGTAACATTAATTATCAATAGCAAACAAAACATACGGTACAATGATGTGCTTAGATTTCCTCATGGTTCTTTGTACATAGACATACTTGTTTCGTAATTAACAGAACCTTAACATTACCAATAATCCGAAGGTAAATCAGAACAATTCATAAACCAACTTCACAGTGTTAATAGTTGTATACAATTCTTATACAGAAGTATAGGTAATTCTTAGGGTGGTACATTGACAGTAATCATTAGCCATAACCCAAAATACGGAGTAGGTTCAGAATCATACCGGTGTGTGCTCACTCTTTTAATGTTCACATCAATTCTTAATCAACACACATGTTAACATATTAGCTCACGGAGGATAGAATGTCAATAACAATAATGATTAACGGTAAATAACATACGTTAAGGTACTATTACTCACAGTGTTTAGATGCTTGGTCCGCCCCTGTAGCTAGCCCTACACAATTCACATAATTCAAATATAATCCATCATAGTACAACATCATTTAGTTCAACATTACTCAACACAACTCAACATAATCAACATAATCCGATATAATCATCACCATCCAATATAATTCACACTATTTAACGTTATTCAACTCAATGCCACCGAATATAATTCAACATATTTCAAATTAAGTTGCTAAGGCTCATTTCAACATTCCATAGCCAAGTTTACATCATCCACATCATCCACATCATCAACAAATATTTCCCCCAATTTCCTTTCTCATTAACACATGATTTACAATGCTCTTAACAAAGCTCATTCGTAAATTTTAAACATAATTTTCAAACATTTCCAAATTCAAATTAAACTTAAACATATACAATTCAATACCTCAATTTCATTACTCTACTTTCAATTTGGGCCAATTCATTGGTTATCACCATTAATCAACCTAGGGTTTCAAGGAAAATGAGGATTTTTAACAAAAATCAAACTTCTTAAATCATCACTTTTAATTCCAATTTTCCCAATGATTCTACATCTAGGATTCCCAAACCATCATTTAAACCCATCAATTTAACTCCCAACATCACAAACCCCTAAACCCCCAATTCTCATACTAGACATTACATGCTCAAAAATGGAAATTTGTACATTTATACCATGAAAATACCACAAATCTATCTATGAATGCAAATATTGAAGGGAACAAGGACCCCTACCTCAAGAATCAAACAAAGGAGCAAAGATTGAGAAGAATCCTCCAAAATCTCAAAATTCCAATCGGTAGAACATAATAATCTTCATGCTTCTTCACTTTTTGATGGATGATCTTGATCAAACTAAGACAAATGGAAGGTTTTGGAGATTAAGGATCTAGGGTTTTCGGACCTAGGGGAGAGAGATGAAGAGGGGAAAAGGAAAATGTGAGAAATGATCCAAAAAATCTCATTTTAAGCTGCTGTCCCGTAATTCCCGCTCGAGCGGAGGAATTCCCGCTCGAGCGTACCTGTTTTTAGCACATATTCCGAAACTTTGAACAGGTATAACTCTCCCATCCAGACTCCGTTTTAGGTCGTTCTTGTGTCCAAATTGAAGCCCCAGAAATAAACTTTTCCAATGGTTCTAACCTCACATCCAAATTCAAAGGATGGAAAAAGAAAAGGGCAAAAGAGTGGTGGCTGATCGTAGATGAATCATTCAAATTAAAGCTTTTGGTTCCATCCTACTTTACCTTCATTTTACCACCTCAACCCATACTCCAAAATAACATAAGAAGGTTCTAAGTTCACGAATAAAATGTCAAGGACAATCTTACTTTCCACGCTCGAGCGTCACCTCACTCGCTTGAGCGCTCACAGACCAATAAAGCAGTCCGCTCGAGCGTCAACTTCTTCGCTCGAGCGGAGATTCACAACTTGCAGAATCTCAGGCCGTCTGCGAAATTGCTGGGAACCCCAAAAGTCTGCTCGAGCGTCAACTCTTCCGCTCGAGCGGAGGGAAAAGTTCTGGGTCGTCACAGTATTATTCTTTTGGCCCCTCCGAGAGAGGGCACAATTGTGTAATAAGCGTGCGTGTGTGTGATGCATGTTTTCCAACCTCATGTCTTTCTCCCTTTTACTTACCTGCTTTCAATGGTTAGTTTTGGGGCACGTTTCAATTAGCATACTTATGATAGCATGTTTGCATACATTCATTCTTGTTGCACGCACCGGGCTCGGCGCATCATACTAATTGCATAGCATTTCAAATCCAACTTGAATACGTGTATCGAGTTGTCGCATTTCACATGCCATCCTTAGGTTAGCCAAGCGTATTCTAGCTACATTTTGTATGCATTGCATTAGCCACTACTAACATGAACTAGGATCATGCATTTGATTACTAACTAGTTTCCTGTTTTGGCTCGGAGTACTAGGTAAGCATTTATGCTTTAGCATCTTGAATGAGTGTGAGTGTTGCCATGATAGCATGGTTACCGTGAGGCTAATTGCTTATATGATATAACTGCCTGAATGCCTGTGGATGAAGGTTGGATTGCTTGAATTGGGACAATTATTGAAATCTGTGTTTTAGCCTACTTGCGAGTAGTAAACCTCAAACCATTTTCTAAACCAACGGATATGCGATACTTTGTTCCAAATTAAGCGATCTAGTCTATACTTGTTTTGCTGTGCGCATCACATAGTAAAGATTAGCTAATTAAATCGAAATGAGAACGCATGTGTTTTCAAAAACGAGATATCATGTTTAGTAGTGGCCGATCCTTGATCGGGTGAGCGGGGGTGCTCATAGCTGACCTTCCCCAATCGTACCCAAGTTCCCGAGCCGAGGCAACTTTGGTGATGACGGACACGTGGCCTTAGGCAACAAGTCAGGGTTTCCTAAATTCTCCCAAAATAAAATATTTAGGTGGCGACTCTGTATCTGGCAAAGCAGTCCATGTTTGGCACTTCTTTCTTAAAATCAGTTTTCCAAAACGATTTGTCAGATTTGGACTCTTTGGTGATTTATCAATCTCACATCGCACATTGTGAGATCAGATTAAGAACCGTGACATATTGAGTCCGAACTGTGGTAGCAAGGCCCTCGGGGCGCGTCCACAGTTTCTGGCGACTCTGCTGGGGAGTTAGAGAACTTGACTCGAACTCATGATATCTTGTTTTGACTACACTTATGTGTTTCTTTGCATTGCATTTGCATTGGTGTGCCTAAGTCACAGTGTTTGCCGTCTGCTATTCCTGAACGGTTTGCCGGAGGCTCGCTTTGAGAAGCGTGCCATAAGGCTGACCGGTTACGGGCTCTGCCACGATGGGAACACAAACCCGGGTTGTTACCGGGGCACCCTTTTTGACCATTCGACATAGTGCATATTTGGATCTATAGTGACTATTCCAAACTAAGACACGTTGCTTACCTGATTATAGGTTGTTTGAAACCGCTGTGTGCATAGTGAAACCCTAGCTCCTGACAAAATAGGACAGGGAAACCCTACTCCAACATAGGGGTGTTTTGACTCTCATTTACTTGCTATGTGTTTTTAGAGTGTATCTCTACAGGGAATGCGCATATCAGTTTGCAAGTCTGGGTATCAGGCCTACGGGCATCAGTATCAGTATTTTGGAGAACCAGTTACATTCGCGGGTATCAGATTCAATTTTGGGGCAATAATTTTGGGGGAACAGTGATCAATGATTGGGAACAGTTCGTTCAGCTTGTGTTTACCAACCGTGTGTTGTCTTTATTTAAGCTGTTTTGCTGTCCGTTTTTCTATTTATCGTTTCCTTATTATGCTTTATTTATCTTTTTGCAAGGTAGTTTAGCATCATTGATTCCAACCAGTTAGATATTCCCCAAGCACTCTGGACTAGAGGTTGCAGACTTAATCGATCTAGGGATCTGATAGATGGACAACCAGTGTTCTATTCGTTACCCCCGGTTACCAGACGGAGGTCAAGGAGGCGCAGTATATCAGTACGGTGATCGACGGATCAGTGGTTTACCCCATCAATGGACAGTCAGGCTGAAGTCTTGGTTTCTACTGTAGGGACAGATACACCAGTTATTAAGTTAGATCAGCATATTATGGTAGGCTTAGAGGAGGTGGTGCGCCAGCTCCAGGAAAGTATGAGGACTATACAGCAGGACGCTGTCCGTCAATCAAAATCTGCCAAACAATAGGCCGGGGTCGTGGCCTAACAGGCAGAGTTAATTGCCAGGCTACAACAGCAAGCCGGAGCATCAGCTTCGCACCAAGCCCCTCCCCCACCAGGAGTGCCAATACTCGGGGAGACAACTAATGTCTAGGAAGATACAAACATCCTGATGGGACCGGCTCCGCCCCCGATCCAAAGCGCAAATTAACCCACCGGATTCACCCTTTGAATGTGAGATGGACCCCACGGCATTCAAAGTGAGCAAGCTTGAAAAGCTGTTCAAGAAATCTCAAGGTGTGAAGTCCATTTCGGACATCGAAGATGGGTATACCGATGCGGCCGTGACACTGCCGGACAGATTTAAGATGCCGCATATTGATCGATTTGATGGATCTGGTGATCCTATGGTACACCTGCAGCTGTTTTCAGATATTTTAAGACCGATGGGCCTCACCAGACTACATAAGCTTTCTTTATTCAGCCGGACCTTGTCGGGTGTGGCGGCCATCTAGTATGCAAAACTCGAAGACGATGTTAAGAGGAATTGGGATGAGATGGCCGAGGCTTTTGTCGCTCAGTACTCCTATAATACACAAATCAAGATTACAACCCGTGATTTCGAGACGACTAGGTAAGAGCCTAAGGAGAGCTTTTTTGAGTTCGTAACCCGATAGAGGGCCAAGGCCTCAATGATGACCACTAGGCCCACTGACAAAGATCAGATCTGGATGATTGTGCGCAATCTCCAGCCCAAACTTATGCAAAAAATGATTATTCTCCCCTTCCCTACCTTTTCAGATTTACATGAGATGGGGATGCAGATCGAGGATGCAATGAAATAGGGTCTGATTGACCAAGACCGAGAGCAGCCCAGGAGGACTTTCAACCGTAGTATAAATGCAGGCATAAGTAGTGCTACAGCTGCCAGATCTCAAGAAGTGAGCATGGTTACCACCACTAATACCCCAAGAACCCTTGCGGCTATGCCATTCACCGATGCGTCTGGTAGTAGCGCTCAAACAGCCAGATACACACCCAAAGGCCAAAGAACCTTCACTCCACTATATATGTCCCTGTCCAAAGCTCTGGGGGTGTTAATCAGAAAAGGGCACTTGAAGCCCCTAGAGCCGCGACCATTGCCAGAAAAACTTCCCCTCTCTCATAACCCAGCCAAGTACTGTGCATTTCATCAACAGCACGGTCATGACACCGACCAATGCTATCGATTGCGTCATGAGATTCATGATCTCATTGACAATAGGGTGATCGTGCCTCCGGAAAAACCTAATGTCACGACCAACCCTCTCCCACCACATAACCAAGTTCCACTGCCCAAACGCATCAATCTAATCCACACTGGGGTTGTGTCATACGACCCTAGTATATATATCACCCTCTCTCACCTACCCAAGCCGGAGGTGTTCATTCCTGATAGTACTGACTTGTGCATGTTGAAAACCTTCCAAACCCAACCCGAGCCGGTGGTGGTGGCTATTGAAGATGGAACAGGGATTGTTCTGGGAGCAGATGAGAATGAAGATTCAGAGCCTAAGGGATCTATGAGATTCAAGTACAACCTGAGTGGTTACATTACTTCAGCAGGCCAGGCTAGGCGGAGAGTGGATTTGCCAGTGGACGCACAGATCAGTGTAGTTAGGGAGGATCAACTTAATCGAGGGCTGGATGACCTGGCAGAACGAGAGGAGGACATTGCGAACCTTCAATTCTTCAACGAACAGGATCCGAGAGACGTGACTGTCAACTGGTTTGGTTTAGAAGGGTCAGCAGAGGCTACTGGATGGCTCAGTGACGAGCCGGATATTGTTGAACAACCACAGTCAGAACAGAGTCCGTCAGGGACGGGGACATCAGTTGTGGCCGGAAGCGCCGAAGAGCAGAGTACATTGCTGGAGAGCGCCGGTGCTAAGAATTTCGCTCGGGATATGAGCAGTTTGAGACTAGAAAGAATTGAACAACAGGCTGTATTGAGGCAGTTTGAGCAAGAAAGGATTGAAGATTCTAAAAGAGCCAGAAAAGCCAAATCCCTTGAGGGGACAGAACGTGTTGTGTGCACGGGAACAGAAGGTGCTGTGGGCACGAAAATGGTTATGACGGAGCCGGACAAGTGCCTGTCGGCTGCCGATGGCATGTGGTGGGAAAATGATGATCTATGTCTTGCCCACACAGTTGAAGACTGGGGGAATATCCAGCCGGATGAGACCTGGTATATTGGTGAAGTAGATTACATGACTAGGAGCGGGCGGTATTTCAAACCCCTACACCTAGATCGACTAGAGGCGTCCGAGAAGGACAATGAGGTGGAAAAGCAGAAAGAGAAGCTACTTGAAGAAGAGGTCGTGCTCAAACAGTTAAAAAAGATACAAGCAGACATCTCTATCTGGGGACTGTTTATGGCTACACATGTTCATAGACAAGCTGTCCTATCAGCGATGGACAGGGCCAAACTCTCAATAGACACCACGCCTGAACAGCTGGTGGGATTGGTTTTTCTGGGAGGAGCTTCCCCGACATTGACTTTTTCGGATAAAGAACTACCGCCTGAGGGCTCGGCTCACAATAAACCACTCTACATCTCTGTGGAGTGTAGGGACAAATGGATATTGGTGGTCCTTGTCGACACAGGATCCGCTATTAACGTGTGCCCGGCAAGGATAGCATACGCAATCGGGTTGAAGCTTGCAGACTTTCCACCAACCACCCAGGTGATTCGGGCATATAACAATACAAGCAGAGAGGTGAAGGGGACTGTACAAATTAAGACTAAGGTTGGTCCAGGACAACATGAGATCGACTTTCACGTCTTGGAGGTTCCCGCGACCTTTAATTTACTCCTAGGGCGGCCGTGGTTGCACCAAGTAAAGGCGGTCTCTTCCACCTTGCACCAGATGTTGAAATACCCCCACGAGAAGGGGGTGGCTATTGTCTTTGGAAATTCGTCAATCCATCCGCCACCAGAGGTGTCTACGTCGGTTTTAGAAATTGAGCATGGTACGAAAGATGTGTTCTTATCAGGATTTACCCTAGCCGAGGCCCGGGTCGTTCAGAACATCTTGGTTGTTGATGAGGAATTGTATGTCAGAGCGCAGGCAGTGTATCTTATGAACAAGCTTCAGCATATCCCCGGGATGGGATTAGGAAAGAGTGGCCGGAAAGGCATTGCAGTGTCGGCTGAAGTGCCGCATAACCCGCATACCTTTGGCTTGGGTTATCTGCCCACCAAAGAGGACTGGGTGAGGAAAGTCAAGGAGATGGCTGGGAGAGCCAAAGCAAAGCAGGCGGGGAAGCCTTTTGAGTTAATGCACCAGCCCATCCAGGGCACCTTGAGCAGATGCTTCATCTGGGAGGGGGAGGATTTTCCATTTTGCGGCTTCCCGGAGCCATGGTTGAATTCCGAGAAGAGGCGTCTGCCGGGATTTGAGATCTTCTTCGACCTGCAGTTATCTGGGGATGATGTTGCCGAGGAGCAGACAGACCCATCAGTTGAATTTGAGCAGAGTAAGGAAGTGGATTCCGAAGAGTATCAAGATTGAAATGGGGGTAGCACTGGCTTGTCTACTATCAGATCCTTCGATCGTACATGAGTGCTTGGGGGATGATCTCTCAGTGTCTATGATCAGGAATGAAACGGCTGCGAGCCCACCTTCAAACATTTTGGATGCATCCATCGCACCCTTTCTCATCTGGCAGTACGATGAGGGATTTTTATCAAGCAGCACCGGGTCAGGTAGTGAGCCGAAATCTGATTCCAGCGAATCTGTAGAGTCGGAATCAGGTTCCAGCTCGTTTGAGTCTGAGTCCGGTATTCCTGGGGGTGATAACTCGGATGCCACAGTCCTGTCCAGGTCGTCTTTTTCTTTCTCTTTTGAGTCTGTTGTAACAGAAGAATCTGACGATTCGAAAGTGCTTAATGAGAATGATGTAGCTGTGGCTTCTGAGTACTTTTCTGTGCCTTTGATTTATTGTATTAATCAGGACTTTCAAAATTTCGATGAAAACGATGAGGAAGAAATTCCTCCGGTTTTGAAGTATATGCTAGAACAGGAGCAGGAGAGATTTCTTAAACCCCTGGTTGATGAAATCACTACAGTTAATGTTGGTACTGAGAAGGACCCGCGGCTGGTCCAGATCAGGTCCACGTTGTCTTCGGAGGAACGCGAGTGCTTAGTCGCTTTATTAAAAGATTTCAAAGATGTTTTTGCGTGGTCCTACGAAAACATGCCTGGGATCGATCCTGAGATTGTACAGCACCAGATCCCTCTTGACCCCGAGGCCCGACCCGTTAAACAGAAACTCAGAAGGATCCGCCCAGACTAGGCTCTCAAGATTAAGGAAGAGGTCACCAAGCAAATTGACGTAGGGTTCCTGCTGGTATCTGAATACCCGACTTGGTTGGCCAACATAGTTCCAATGCTGAAGAAGGATACGATTCGGGTATGCGTGGATTTCAGAGATTTGAATAAAGCCAGTCCGAAGGACGACTTTCCTTTGCCGCATATTCATGAGTTAGTGGACTTCACAGCGGGGCATGCTTTGCTTTCGTTTATGGATGGCTTCTTGGGCTGCAACTAGATTGTGATGGCACCTGAAGATCGGGAGAAGACTGCTTTCACCACCCCGTGGGGGACCTACTACTACAGGGTGATACCGTTTGGGTTGAAGAATGCTGGAGCTACATATCAACGAGCCGCGACCACAATATTACATGACATGATCCACAAAGAGGTTGAGGTGTACGTGGACGACATGATTGTCAAGTCCAAGGAAAGAGAGGGCCACTACACCGCCTTGCAAAAGTTCTTCCAAAGGATAATAGAATTTCAGTTGCAGTTGAATCCTCTGAAGTGTGTGTTTGGTGTTACAGTAGGGAAAATGCTAGGGTTCTTGATTACACAGAGAGGTATCGAAGTCGACCCTTCCAAAATCAAGGCCATCTTAGAAATGCCACTACCAAGGACTGAAAAGGAGGTGCGAGGCTTTCTGGGTAAAGTGCAATTCATAAAACGGTTTATCTCAAAATTAACCTTGACTTGTGAACCACCTTTTGGTCCCCTGAAGAAAGAAACGAAGTTCCAATGGGACGGCCGATGCCAAGTAGCTTTTGAACAGATTAAGAAATACTTACAGAACCCACCCGTGTTGTCACTGCCTGAGCCGGGGAAACCGTTGATTTTGTACCTTTCAGTGACTGAAACCACAATGGGCTGCATGCTTGCACAGGAGTTTGAGGACAAGGTGGAGAGAGCTACCTACTACCTGAGCAAGAAGATGCTAGGGTACGAGACCCGTTACACTCCGTTGGAGAAGGCTTGTTTGGCCTTGGTATGGGCTACCAGGAAGCTACGGCACTACCTGTTAGCTCACTCTGTAATGTTGGTTTCAAGATTAGATCCCATCAAATATCTCTTTGAGAAACTGGCACTTACGGGTAGGCTAGCTGGTTGGTTGCTTCTACTTTCCGAATTCGATCTGAGGTATGTGACGCTCAAGTCAGTAAAGGGAAGAGCAGTAGCAGAATTCTTAGCCGATCACCCAGTGGACGGGGGTGAAGCAGTTGAGTATCTATTTCCAGATGAGGCCATTTTGCATGTCGAAGAAAAATTTTGGACGATGTACTTTGACGGAGCGTCAAATCAATATGGGTATGGGATAGGGGTGTTGCTGATAGCACTCGACAATTCCCGTATCCCTCTAGCATTTAAACTCCGATTCAAAGTCTCGAACAACGAAGCAAAGTATGAAGCATGCATTGCTGGTTTAGAAGCAGCCTTAGAACTAGGGGCAAAACGGTTGGACGTCATCAGGGACTCGAACCTTGTTATATCCCAAGCTAAGGGAGATTGGAAAGTTAAAGAGGAAAAGATGATAATGTACCACCAGGCCTTGGACTTGCTGATTCCTCGGTTTGAGAAGTTGAACTTCGCTCATCTACTAAGAGAAAACAACCGGTTCGTAGAATCACTAGCAACTCTATCTTCCATGATAGACATCCCTTTTGGATTCCGGATGCGTCCGATAATCATTGACCAGAAGTTTGTGCCGGCTTATGAGTTGATCACTGCCATAGATAAGGTTCAAGATGAGAACCCCTGGTATTACGATGTTTGGAACTTCTTAGAAAAAGAGACGTATCCACCAGGGGCAAATGCCAAGGATAAGAGGGCGATCAGAAGAATGGCTGCTCAGTTCATCATCTGTGGGGGAAAACTGTACAAGAGAGGTCATCTGGGAATGCATAAACTGTGTGTTGATGCTGAAGAATCGAAGCGCCTGATGGAAGCCATCCATGGAGGAGAGTGCGGAGGGCACATGAATAGGGTGATGCTAGCCCGGAAGATTCTCAAACAGGGTTACTACTGGTCCACCATGGAGGAGGATTGCATCGGCTTTGTTCGGCGATGCCACAAATGTCAGATCCATGCAAACCGCATGAATATCCCACCGTCGAAGCTGTACAACATGACTTCGCCATGGCCATTTTCAGTTTGGGGAATTGAAGTGATCGAGGCTGTTACTCCGAAGGGGTCGAATGGGCATGAGTTCATCCTGGTCGCGATAGATTATTTTACGAAGTGGATTAAGGCCCAATCTTATGCAGTGCTGAAGGCTTCGCATGTTGCCAAGTTCATCAGGAATAACATCATCTGTCGCTACGGGGTCCCGAACGAGATCATTTCAGACAATGGTTCCCACTTCAAGAAAGAAGTGATCGACTTGTTGGAAAAGTATAATGTGGTTTTTCATAAGTCGTCTACATATCGGCCACAGACCAACGGAGCAGTTGAGGCCGCCAACAAGAACATCAAACACATTTTGCAGAAGATGGTGGAAACCCCAGGACTGGCCAGATAAGTTGCCAGTCGCTTTGTGGGGCTACCGGACTTCGATTCGCACTTCTACTGGGGCGACTCCGCATTTATTAGTTTATGAGATAGAGGCTGTTCTACCCATCGAAATTGAGGTTCTGTCATTGCGAGTACTGGCTGAGTGTCAGATAGCCGAAGCAGATTGGCAGCAGAGCAGATTCGAAGAACTCATGCTGTTTGATAAGAGAAGGCTGAAAGCACTGTACCATGTTCAGGGTTATCAGCGCAGAATTGCCAGGGCTTTTAACAAGAAGGTGAAGTCCAGAAATTTGAAGGAAGGAGATTTGGTGCTCAAAGACAACCGAGCTCCCATCCACGACCCTAAGGGCAAGTTCAGACCCAATTGGACTGGTCCTTACATCATTAAGTCTATCTGGTCGGGTGGAGCTATTGTTCTGATGGACCTAGATGGCCTAGAGTTCTCTCAACTGATCAACATAGACAAATTGAAGAAATATTACCCCTGAGTGGCTCGCTAGGCCGAAAACCTGAAGGGCGACCTAGGCAAAAATTAGAGCACAAAAAAATTGAAAATTATAAAAACTGAGCTCGCAAGGTTGAAAACTCGCAAAGGGCGACCTTGGCAAAAGTTAGAGCGCAAAAGGAGAGTGAAAATACTCGAGTGAACCCGAGCCGAACTACGTAAGGCTTGATTCCCATCTTTGGGACACGTAGGCAACTTCATCCTGAAGTCCAGCCATAAACACTTCCCCGATCAACTTTGTCCATTTGATCACCTCGGTCATCTTTGTCTATTCAACATTCAAGAGTTCGGTTGTGATCTCCGGTACAGTGTTATTCAGACTAGGGGCAACTTTCCAGTTGCTGGGATCCAGGGTTGTGCATCTCAGTGACAGATCTCAGGCGTGTCCAGTTCTGGTCCATATCGAAAATGGTTTTGAAAAGTTTTAATAACAGTTGATTTTGCTCAAATTAATCTTTTTACAACTTAGACCATTTTTGGACCAAAGCGGAAAATTCTCAGTACCCACAACCTTCAATTATATTGATTTCAGTACAGAGTTCTCCTGCTCTTGAATACAAATTGAAGTTGCTTTTTATTACATTCATAAAGAAAACTTGAAAGTTCTGATTAAAAGCAAATAATTCCGGGGCATAGTCAGGTGTTCCTGCGTCCCCTCCCAGAGCTGGTGGAAGCCTCTGATGCCAAAGTGGGCCCTACTTGTGCCTCCTAGTTGAGCCAATCTATGCACTCATTGGAAAGGGTGTAGCTAAAAATCGGAGTAGGGGCCAGCAGCTTTCTCGTCCTCCATGCCATGGCATACCGAGCAAGCTGTGTGCCTCGGATCAGAAATATGGCAGAGTATTCAATCCCCTCTTCCGGGCAAATCTGATCATGACCAAACTGACGCTGGAACCGGAACGAAAAGTAGAACACACAGTGAGTCAGGCCAATCAACTGAATCTCGATCTGACGGGACATGCTGTAGCTCATTGATGGTAGATTGAGCCAAGGACAGCGCCAGGCAATGCGGTCTGCGGACAAACTGCACATCCAATTGTACCACCATCCCTCATCAGGGGCATCGACTAAACGTCGCTGGAAGAAATAGCCGCGAGCCGAATATGCTAGGCATGAGTCCACAACCCGCAACTTATCCATCAACCACACCTGGGGAGGGATGAAAAATGAGAGCAGTATATATGCGAGATAGGGTGGGAAACATTACCTGCAGCAGTAGTGGACTCCCCGCAAATCTGGTCGTCTCTCGGCGATGAAAGGCATCCAAGCCCATCAACGTCTCAGCCAGTGTCATGGCAATACAGCTATTGCCCTCCTTTAAGCCTTGAGTAACCTCGATCAACTGGACACTGGAGCTCCCAAAACTTGAGGCAAGCAAGAAGTGAGACAGCATGCACAAGCAAAGAGCATGTCGTCGGAAACCCTGCCAATGGTGGTCACCGCGGTCACCAGTATCAGAAAACCGGTGAATCAAACTGGGGATGTCCAATCCTCCGTCGCAGATCAAAGACCGAGCATCGTGCATGGTGAGCCTACACATTCGTCCTAAAGCTTGGGCGTGGCCGAAGCGAAACTATGGCAAGATCTCCTCCTCGCGTTCGGATTCTATCAAAGCTCGGAAGTCTTCAAAAGTGGGGCATATCTCTTGCCTGCCGAAGCCAAAGACATGTGTCACTGGATTCCAAAACCTCACCGTGGCATCGAGAAACGAAAAACACAGCGGGGTGCGACTCAGCATGAATAGTGCATTTATGTCGAAACTCCGGAAATTCAGCTTTTCCGAGCCATCTAAGCTGGCAATCCAGTTCGAGAGATTTTGGACAAGAAGCTCTTCCATTTGGTGCAAAACAATGTTGAAATGAGCAAAACTACGAAGCTGAGGTTTTTGGTAGAGGATAAGGTGTTGAGTGGAAGACAGGTGACAACATTCTGATGGTTCTTGCCATTCTTGGTCGGCCGGCCAAAAATAGTGCCGACCGACCACCATTTTTGGCCGGTCAGCTAATAATTATGGTCGGTAGCCATTTCTTGCGGCCGGTGTCCTTTCCCTTTGGCCGGTGGCCTTCCCTCTTGTTCCCCTAGCTGTTTATGTGTTGAACATGCTGAGAACTTGTGGTTGGTACCACTTCCAGTACCTTCTAGCGATGATTTTGCGAAGTCACGCCTATTTGCTTATCGAGTTGTTGTAACATTTTCTTATCGAGTTGTATTTCACATTCTTTGAGTCTTTGTTTTGATTATCGAGTTGTACTTGCACTTGGTTAGCTCATCAAGTTCTTTGTTTTGCTTATCGAGTTGTTTTTGTCGTTAGTCGGTTCACTACTTGATTATTACGATGCAAGTGCTTAATTTTCAAATAAAGTTCAATCTCATTTACATTGTTATCTAATGTGATGCCATGCGATGCGATGCATAAAATGTACAAGTATAACACCTTTTTGAACAAAACAACTGTTTCATTTCATATCATCTTTTGCAAAAGTACATAGTTTTTAGAAAACAAAAACCTACCTGAGGCAGTATAATATGCTCAAACTACCAGTAAAAAGGAAAATACAGCAAAAAAAGAGAGCAACAAAATGTCTGAACAGGGCAAAAAGAAAGAAAGGCAGTGAATGTCTGGATCAGCATCATATCAGGCCTGAGAGTCTGTCCTCGTCCTCTTCCTGGACGAAGGTCCAGGAGCATCGCCGTCAGCTCCGCCATCTGAGTCTAAGTCTGTGCCATCTCCGGTCTCCTCCTCGGACGTCTCTGCCTCAGCCTCAGCCTCAGACTCATCATCGTCTGGAATCGGCGCCCGTGAGCTGCTCCCAGGGAAAGTACGCCCGACTTTGGTGCGGGGCGTACTGTGGTCCCTCGCCCTACTCTCCCTGCTCCTCGGGCAGATGCAAACGGTTCTCCTGGAGCCCCCCTGCAGCTGGTATCTGGAATGGGGCCTAAAAAGGACAAATGGCAAATGCATCAGATATGCTATGCAAAACAGAGTATGAATACCGAGTATAGTGTATGAGTACAGTATATGAATGTTGTGAGCAGTGTATCAGTACAGAATGCAATAACTGAGTGCAGTGTATGAATGCCGTGAGCAATACTGTGAGCAGTCTATGTGTTGCAGTGTATTAATGCCGTGGGGGCCACGTATCAAGTGCCATGTTGACAGTGCGATGCATCAGATCATGTATGGAACAGATTGTGCAAAGTTTGGGACTAAGTCTGAAAGAACATACCAGGATACTGTAAATAGCCAACAGGTCGAGGCTCCGCTGTAACATCCCCATCACGGAGGCAGTCAACTCTAGAGACTGGCGAGTGTACTCAGAAGAAGCCTGCAAGAGTGTTAGAGGCATCAGTATTCTGCGGAATGTCAAGAGAAATGAAATGAAATGACTGTACAGGATGCAAGATGTGGTACATACCGGAGGCAAGCCGTAGAATCCGACTAGCTCGTGATCAGCTGGAGGAGGAGTGGTGGGGATCTGGTAAGTCTCCCCACCCTGCCCTCGGCATGGCATCATGGTAGGCAACTCGGGCCATCCAACTCCCTTCCCTCTCCGAGATCCGCTCCTACCTCGGGCCCCAGGTGCCCGCGATGCTCCTGCTCTCACCGCTGGCGCCGCTGCTCTCTCTCTCTCAACTTGGCTGGCATTGGTCAGAGGCCACATGATGTAGGTCTGGACGAACTCTGTATAGTCGACCTCCTCTATAAAGGGCTCATGGCTCCAACCGATAGTGTAAGATGTCATCTCCGCGAAGGTATACCTCTCGGTGTCCCTCGCATGGGTAGGAGGAGATGCTGGAACCGGCTACTCTGGCACGCCCAAGGTCTGTCGCAAGAAGCACTCCCCAAAGTACCAGACACGGCAGACCAGGCCCTCTAACAAGACCCTGAATCGGGCAGTCTCCTGAGTGCCCTCATACCGCTCCCGAACAACGATGGGCAACGAGGCCCACGGCTGCCAAGTAATCTGCAAATGGCAGGAAATACAGTTTGTTATCTGTTGTTTAAAATACATTGCAAAACAAAGCCAATAAACTGAAATGTTTGACATACCTCGGCTGCGGTGATGGTGTCAAAGTAGCGGCAGAAGAACATGAAAGACTCCCGAGGCCTCCGCTCGCACCTCACATCGAAGCGATGGGAAAATAGGACCATGGGGGGCATCTCCTCATCTGGTACTGGGGCAAACCTAGGGAAGTAGGCATACACCCATAGCTACAAAATATAGCAGAACAGTCATGAGCAAGCTTATCAGATAAAGCAATATACAGATAAAAGCAGAAATAAGAGAGCAGTGTACGTAGTGTGTTGTGTAGTGTGTGTAGTGTACAGCCAGTGTAAAACAGATTGCGTGTGCACAGTGTGTATAGTGTACAGTTAATGAAAAGCATAACTGAAAAGGCAGAAAGGGAATATGTACCTCCCAGGCTCGCCAATAGCCTCCAAGTAACTGCCCACTACGGCGGGACGATGAGCTCATGTAACCGTAGAGGGTGGCCAAGCCGGCACCACCCCAGTCGTAGCCACGGATCCGCGTCACGTCCACGAGTGCGCTCAGTAAATACAGGGCGACGGTGTTCGCCCGGTCGGCGAAGAGTGTAGTCCCTAGCAAGAACATGATAAAACCATGGGCGTACTACTCCTCCTCCTCCCGAGTAGTAGGCATCTGGATCCGAAAATGGTCCTCAAACCATGAATACCTCACAAACCCTGGTCGGGCAAGAGGTGGCTGAGTGCCGAGCAAGTATACCTACGCGGCGTCCCACTCCTCCATATCAGCATCAAAGGGGATTGGATCACCCCCTACCCCGATGCCAGTGAGCATCGAGAAATCAAAGGGAGTCATCGTCATCTCCCCATTGGCAGAAAGGTGGAAGGAATCGGTGGTGTCCCACCACCTCTCCACCAGAGCGACAAGAAGGGGCCTGCTCGTAGTGTGGCGCGAGAGTCCCATGCAAAAGGTACCAAAACCAGTCTGGTCAACGATCTGGCAGACTGCGTCTGGCAGCTCTATATACCATCCTCGGGCCATGATATTCCCATACCCTCGGAAGGCATAGGAATCTCCCTGTGATAAAAAAATAACAACAACAACAAACAAACAGTTGCGAAGCAATGTTAGAAATACAATGTGTGAAAACATGCAGAATCAGGAAAATGCAGTGTGTGTGCATGTATCTGAATGCCTTCAGAATCCAGGAAAATGTAGTGTGTGCGCATGTGTCTGAATGCCTTCAGAATCCGGGAAAATGCAGTGTGTGCGCATGTGTCTGACTGCCTTCGGAATTTGGAAAATGCAGTGTGTGTGCCTGTGTTTGAATACGCTCAGAACTGGTGAATGTGCAGTGTGTGTGCATGTGTTCAAGTTTAAACAGATAACGGGTGTGGGTGTGCTCACAGTAAACTACAGCATGTGCTATATCGGTGTATCCGGGCCAAATAGTTAAAGAACAGAATCGACTATTGCAGTTACGTATTCTACATTGCGAAAAATGAAATAGAGAAGAGTGTACCTCAGAAACGCCATAGGACAGATGTGACTCTGGCTCGCGCAGCAGAAGCTCCAGTGGCACGTGTCGCTCATAGCTCCGGAAGTGACGGAGGCTGTCAGAAGGAAGCACGTGTATCGCCGGTCTGTAGGCCGCTGGATCGAACGGTCGAATGTGAAGAGGCAAGAGCTCGGCCTCAGGGTCCACATCCATCTCCGGGGGAGCCCCACCGCCTGGAATGTCGTCTGCCATCTCAAGAATAGTGTGAAAATGGCCGAAAGTGTGGAAAACGAGTAAGAATGCGAAAAGTCAACTGAAAAGTCAACCCCGAGAGGGTGAAAAATGGGCGAAAAGGTCGGAGCGTGGGAAAAGGCACAAAGACCGAGGGAAACTTGGGGAAAACAAACCCTAGGTGGTGGAAACCAAGAAAAAGTCACCAAAACCGAGATTCGTTCGGTTCAAAATGTGCGAAACGGGGAGGGTTTCGCGAATCGAACGATGAAAAGGACCCGAAAACCAAGGAAAAGCACGGATCGAAGGTGGAAAAATCACCTAGAGAGAAGGAGGAGAGTTTTCGAGCTAGGGTAAGGTGGAAATATGAGGTTTGGAACCTCATATTTAAAGACCCGTGGCTAATTGATAAAACTACCCCGACACAGGCATTTTTGGCCTGTCGACCAAATTGTTAGCCGGTCGGCCAAAAATTTGGCCGATGTACTTATTTTGTGGCCGGTGAATGGCCGGTGGACTCCCCCTGTAGTCGGTGCACCTCCCACACCCTTGTTTGGGTCAGTTATGATGTTTGGAACCTTTATTCCTCAAGAAAGTGCAAGAAAACACACTGTTGAAACTCAAACGGCCTCCATGATTGGCCTCGAACCGCGTCTTCTGCGTGAGATGTTCGGTACGCGCAAGGTGTATCTTTTTTGTATCCTTTTGTATCCTATGAAATTCAGAAAAGGCTTTAAATACATCGCATTACAATGTTTTGTCTTGCTTATGATAATCACACATTCCTTGCATTGTTTTGCACGTATTACTTGCGTTGTCTCGCTCGTCATTTGCATTGTCTTGCATTCCTCCATGACTTGCGTTGTCTCGCTCGTCATTTGCATTGTCTTGCATTCCCCCATGACTTGCGTTGTCTCGCTCGTCATTTGCATTGTCTTGTATTCCTCCATGACTTGCGTTGTCTCGCGTTGTCTCGCTCGTCATTTGCATTGCCTTGCATTCCCCCCATGACTTGCGTTGTGTCGCTCGTCATTTGCATTGTCTTGCATTCCCCCATGACTTGCGTTGTCTCGCTCGTCATTTGCATTATCTTGCACCCCCTTTGTGACTTGCGTTGTCTCGCTCGTCACGTGCGTTGTTTCGCACCCCCTTTGTGACTTGCGTTGTCTCGCTCGTCACGTGCATTGTTTCGCACCCCCTTTGTGACTTCCATTGTCTCGCTCATCGCGTACGTTGTTTCGTACCCCCTTTATGACTTGCGTTGTCTTGCTCATCACGTGTGTTGTCTCGCACCCCCCCTTGTGACTTGCGTTGTTTCGCTCGTCACGTGTTTTGTTTCGCACCCTCTAACTTGCATTGTTTTGAAACCCACTAATTTGCATTGTCTTGCAACTCATCTAACTTGCATTGTTTTGCAAACCCCTCTAACTTGCATTGTTTTGCAACTACCTAATTTGCATTATTTTGCAACTCATCTAATTTGCATTGTTTTGCAAACTCTTCTGATTTGCATTGTTTTGCAACCCTTCTAATTTGCATTGTTTTGCGACTCATCTAATTCGCATTGTTTTGCAAAACCCTTTCCACCTTGCATTGTTATGCACCTCATTCGGCTCGCGTTGCCACGCATGCCTCCCTTGCATTGTCATGCTTGTTTCAATTGCATTGTTATGCACACTACTCGGTTTGCGTTGTCACGCATGCCCTCCTTGTATTGTCATACTTGTTTTAGTTGCATCATCATGCACACTTCACTCGCGTTGTCACGCAGTTTTACATTGCATTGTTTTGCATGTTGCTAATGATATTGTACCTGTTGAGTTTCTTTTTTTTATAGGCATGATATTGTATGTACAGTTCATTTGAAGCTGGTGCAACCAGACGAACAGGACAGGTATTGTATATTCTCCGCGTGAGACGTAGCAAGAATTGTATAATTCTCTTACATCCTTTCTGCATTGTAATGTAGTTTGGTTTTTGTTTGTTTAAAACTGTTGCATGTTATGCTTCGTTACAGCTTTCTTTGCATGATCATAAGTTATGCTCGGCTTTGTGCATTGTCTTGCATTTTGCCCCTGCCCTCGAGCGCATATCTTTTTCCGTAGCTTGTATGCTTTCTCTAAGTCTTCGGCCTTGTAGAAAATGAGTCGTCTCTGGGCTTTGACATTCACTCCAGTCATTGTTATGGCTTTCGAGTTCTGTCAAAGAGGGGCAACTGTAGACACCCCATTTTTGACTGTCCTCAAGACTTGGACGTCATCGTTTGGGCACTCGATGATTATCCCTGTTCGTGTTCGTCTTCAGTTGTTGGAGGTCTCGGTCGCGCGCCTTGCCTCAAGGCCTCTCGACTTGTTTGTTTTGTGCTTGGTTGTGGACCAAACACTTGTGTTTTTACTTTTGAGGGCAGGGAATGGCTTGTTGGCCACCCCCACACCTCACCAACCTTGGCTTGAGGCCACCGGCCCTGTTTTATTGCTACCGGCCATTGGTGATGGCCGGTCGGCACTTTTGATGGTCGGCCGGCCATTATTTTGGTCGATCGGCCACTTTTTCTGGCCGAGACCCTTTTTTTGCCTTTTTCAGGCATTATGCATACCAGCTGTGCCAGCTGGTACGCACAGATCCAGCCCTCCATACACGTGTATGGAGGGATTTCACCCTTTAGTTAGCTTCCCTTGGAAGCTTGGTTTTTGCTCTTCTATAAGAGGAGAGCCTCTCATTCCATTTCAGAGGTTGAAAAAACTCTGATATAGAGCATATATATCTATATCTCTCCATATCTCCCTCTCTCTATATAGTTGTGTGTGTAATAGTGTTCCAAAGGTTTTTTTGTTCTTAGTTTTGCACTAAGACACCTAGTGTTACACTATACTTCGGTTACTGAGGTGTTAAGGGGTTGATTTCAGATTTTTTGAGTTGGTTTTGATCAAAAGGAGGTGCTGGAGTTGGTGTTCTTGAAGTGTTCTCCAAGGGTGAGAACTTATCCTTTTATTCCCCATTTTTGCTTAGGGTTTTAGACCTATTTGCATATTGTTTCAAGCTTAGTGTATAACTGATAAAGGTTCTGTATTTTCATGCTTAAGATGTTTGTTTAAGATTATTTTGGTGTTGGGGGTTGTCTACCCCCTCTTAGGCCTTGTTTGGCCCTTTTTTGTGCCTTTCTCTTTGGGCTTTGGAACCCCATTTATTTTGACTTTCTCATCACTGAAATCCAGAGGATTTTCAGTGGTGGAGAAGTGGTTTTGAGGTCATGTATAGGGGAGGGACACCTCTCTCCCTTTGTGTCTCATTTGCTTGCATTTAGGGCTCATAAAGGTAGCATGTTTGCTTAGCTTTATTTGGCTTCATTTCAGTGGGTATTTGGTGTTAGTTTATCATATTATACCTCTGTTTTTAGTCGGATTGATAGCCTATTGCCTGCATCATGCACTTGCTTTGTAATCCCCTCTATTGTCATAACATGTAGCACGCATTTAGACCATCATGCTTGCATGTTTTAGCTTGACTTCATGAAGCTTTTAGCCATGTTGTGACATGTTTAAGCTCTGTTTGTTATTGATTTGGTTATGTTTGCCATGCTTTGTATAGCCACCATGTATTTTAGCTTGTTAGCTTTGGGTGTGTGAGTCATGAGCATGCTTTATTTGGGCTATTTCAGTGATTTGGAATCACTTATCATGCTATTTCAGTCCATGTTCGATGCTTGTATGCTTGCATTTGCCATCCTTTCAATGCTTTGAAGAGTTGTTGTTTTATGCTTTGAAAAGGGGTCATTGTGCATGCCTCTTTGTTTAAGTCTTTGGGCTGCCATATCAGTGGGTTTTGGGACTCATTTTGGCATATTATAGCTATGTTTTTCGTTGCCTAACCCATGCCATGTTTGGTTGAGGTAGTTGTAGTGGAATACTCTCTTTGTAGTCTTGAATGCCCTTGTTTTGGTGCCTATTTCTTAGCATGTTTTGGTCATGTTCCATGTATGTCCTAGCCTTATTTTGGTCTGCCCTAGGACTGATTTAAGTCATTTTGGCTCTTTGAGGCTTGGTTGGTATGACCATAGCTTGACCCCCTTTTGTTAGCCTCAAGTTTTGGCCTTCATTGCATGCCTTACTTACATGGCTTGGTTGACTTGGCATCATCATTTACACATTTTCAGAGCTCAGCATGCATGTCATTTGTCTATATTAGTCTCTTTTAAATGTGTTTAAAAGTTCCTCTTTCCATGCTTAAGTGATAGGCTAATTAGCATGCATGTTTGCTTTGCATTTTGGTGCCTTCATCCATCACTTTTGGCCGCTGTTTCGGGGCGTGGCTGAGGTCTCCCATTCCAGTTTAAACCCACCTTTGCATATAGTTGCATATTTGGCATGTTGCATCTTATTACATTACTTGCATGTTTGCATTCCATCATGTTTACATACTTAGTGTATTACATGATGATTAGCTAGTTGCATTACATAACCTTGTTATATACTTGGTATGTTCATGTTACATTGGCATTAGCTTGCATACTTAGGTAGCATTGGATTGCATTGAGTTAACATGCTCATATTGCATTGCATTGGTTACATGCCTTGCATTGTATATGGCATACATACATTGCATTATGTTTGGTTTGGGGTGTCAAACTAAACATGAGGAATGAGGGACGTTCATACTTGAAGTGACGAAACGTACCTCAATCCTCGGCCGTCGACGCTCTTGATCTCAACATGATAGGGTGTCTAGCATTCATTTTTACATTGATTTGCAAAATTGGCACCTTTGGCCATCATGCATTGAAATGCATGATTGGTGGCCCGAGGGTCGAGAACCATATCCCCTTGAGTTCATAGCATGATAGGGAGAGTGGCTATGCACACATTGTCTTGTAAATGCCTTGCCATGCACTGTCTGTCCTCTGCTGCAGCAAAACCAGTGTTCTGCAGGAAGAAATGGCCGGTCGGCCACATTTAGTGCCGGCTGGCTACCAAAGTCTAGCCGATGGACCCATTCTTGGTCGGTGACCATATTTCTATGGCCGGTGGTCTCTTATCTTGGCCGGTATCCTCCCACAGTGCTAATGGAGTGGTTTAGAGGCATCACAAATACTTTCACAGTTCTCAGAGGTGCAGAACAGTGCAAACAGAGGCAACAGAAGCATGGCAACGGGTTTCCGAGCGAGGCGATGAAGCATGCATCATCCAATCATTCCGAGGTAGAGCTGCGGCGGCCTCTTGAGTATCATACTTAGTTTATTTTGTAATTAATTTGTTAATTAATTAAGGGTTTGTAATAACTAATTAGCTAGAGTAGTTAATCATTTATTCGGTTTATATTATTCTTTTGGCCCCTTCGAGAGAGGGCACAATTGTGTAATAAGCGTGCGTGTGTGTGATGCATGTCTTCCAACCCCACGTCTTTCTCCCTTTTACTTACCTGCTTTCAATGGTTAGTTTTTGGGCACATTTCAATTAGCATACTTATGATAGCATGCTTGCATACATTCATTCGTGTTGCACGCACCGGGCTCGGCGCATCATACTAATTGCATAGCATTTCAAATCCAACTTGAATACGTGTATTGAGTTGTCGCATTTCACATGCCATCCTTAGGTTAGCCGAGCCTATTCTAGCTACATTTTGTATGCGTTGCATTAGCCACTATTAACATGAACTAGGATCATGCATTTGATTACTAACTAGTTTCCTGTTTTGGCTTGGAGTACTAGGTAAGCATTTATGCTTTAGCATCTTGCATGAGTGTGAGTGTTGCCATGACAGCATGGTTACCATGAGCCTAATTGCTTATATGATATAACTGCCTGAATGTCTGTGGGTGAAGGTTGGATTGCTTGAATTGGGACAATTATTGAAATCTGTGTTTTAGCCTACTTGCGAGTAGTAAACCTCAAACCATTTTCTAAACCAACGGATATGCGATGCTTTGTTCCAAATTAGGCGATCTAGTCTATACTTGTTTTGCTGTGCGCATCACATAGTAAAGATTAGCTAATTAAATCGAAATAAGAACGCATGTGTTTTCAAAAACGAGATATCATGTTCAGTAGTGGCCGATCCTTGATCGGGCGAGCGGGGGTGCTCATAGTTGACCTTCCCCAATCGTACCCAAGTTCCTGAGCCGAGGCAACTTTGGTGATGACGGACACGTGGCCTTAGGCAACGAGTCAGGGTTTCCTAAATTCTCCCAAAATAAAATATTTAGGTGGCGACTCTGTATCTGGCAAAGCAGTCCATGTTTGGCACTTCTTTCTTAAAATAAGTTTTCCAAAACGATTTGCCAGATTTGGACTCTTTGGTGATTTATCAATCTCACATCGCACATTGTGAGATCAGATTAAGAACCGTGACATATTTAGTCCGAACTGTGGTAGCAAGGCCCTCGGGGCGCGTCCACAGCGAGCAGTGAGATGTCCAGCCTTAAAGGAATTTGATGATTACCCAAGTTTTTGTGGAGCCAGCTATGGAATACCTCACGGATGAGCCTTTTACTTTTGTCTTTTGTTTTGTTTTTGTTGGTCATGTTTGATCGTGTTTTGTATATAAGCTTTTGAGTTTTGTAAGATGATGACTTGTATTTCATGTAATGTTTTATATATACAGATATGTATGAACAAATACGTCTTGGATGTGAGTTATTAACAAATGAAATTTCTATTCATGCCTGACATCAGTGGGCCCACAGAAGCTTTTGGCCCACCACTTAGAGCCCAATTCACGGTTCAAATGCCAAAGCCCAACACCATTGAGAACGCAACGTTGCACCTAGAACCAATGGCATCTAAACACTTGTCAAGAAGGGAACCAACCACGTAAGCAGACAAAGATCCTGCAGAGTTATTACACCACACATCAGCCATTAATGAGGCTCCTGCAGCATTAAATGCGATAACCCCTTTACGACGGAACAAGCAGCCCCACCGTGAACAATGCAAGCTAGAGTATAGACTTTTAGCCAATACGGCAGGTCGGAGTGGACAAGGAAATGATGGACAAAGGATATAAGGAGGCTTCCAAGACACATAAAAGGTTAAGTTCTCCATTCTTATTCCCTCTCTCTCTCTCTACACACCATCAATCTCGTCTCTTCTAACTTGATCGTCAGAGGGTCTGCTGGGGGACTCCTGTTCCCCGTTGGATATTTTTGCAGGCATACCAGTGAGCTCAGTGACTGGTGAATGGTGTAGGAAACGCGAGTTAGCCATCACGCCCTCCTTTGGATCAACAACATCATCAATGCCATATATGTACAGCTCATTAGACAAAATTTTATTATTCTACTTCCGCTTCAGGCCCCATATATTTAATTATGTTTTGAAATTCTATTTGAGATCGTAGGTAATCTTATGATTACTGACCGGTTATAATTCAAACCTCTAAGGGCGGATTCGGGTTGCAACAAATATTGAGTTTGAAAGCTATGGGTTCAAAGCTATCTTTTGAGTAGTGTCAATAGTATTAACATTTCCCTAAAATCCCAAAGTAGCTTCTTTTTTTTTTTTTTTTTGAAGTCTTTCAGTGGGTTCAAGCGACACCACTTGTAATAAGCTAGCGACGCCCGTGATCTTATCAAATCCAATGTTTGATTGGAATATTATAGAGAGAGATAAATGTTTGATAGACTATTTTACCATTTTCAATTGTTTACTAAGTAATAGCAATACTAAATCCTAAATTTGTCTTCAACATTTTAAATTTTTTTAGCTAGATTAAATAAAAATTTATTTTATTCTATTTTTCAAAAATCAAAATAAATTAATTTTTTTTAAATTACATAAATGAAACATCAATAAAAATTTATGTTATTTTTAAAATAAAATTTGAAATAAATTTATTTTAAAAAATAATAAATTTTAAATAATGAAATTAAATAACATATCAATTGAATAAAATATTAACAAAAATTTATTTAAAAACTAAATAAATAAACATCAATAAAAATTATTTTATTTTATTTTTTAATTGAGATTTTTATATTTTATTTTATTTTACTAATACAATACATAATAAAACCAAATATTTGGAGGGAAAATGTGTTATTTTACAACTTAAACCATTGGAGTCCAATCCCACCATTTCTATCCCACATCCTCCTAGGACACAATAGTCTAACATATATGAGATTGATAGTCTGGTAGAACTTGTTGGATATACCTCCTTATTGGAGTGTGAGACCCAATTAGTTTGTTAAAAGAATTTTAATTTGGTTTGGTTTTGGTATAATATGTTTTTATATATTATATCTAATTTGTAGAAACCTAATTTAATTTGGATATAACTAGGGTTTTGATAAAACAAGTCCAAGACTTAACCATATATATATATGGCTTAGCTTTCCCGATGCAAAAGTGTGGCTGCTAATTGATTTCTGTGAGAGGACTTGGAAGATTTGTGTGGTTGTTACAAATTTAATTCATAGTTCTCCAAAAAAGTGCTACAGCTGCTACATGGGATTAGTGTTCAATCTCGGTGGGTACCGTTTGGCTACAAAAGCTTGGAAGGTTTGTTTGGATGCATATTTGTTTGCTTGAGTGGAGATTGATTTAGGTCTATTATTTTGGGTCTTCTACATTCTGTTTCGAAGACTTTTGTTCATCAATTTGGTGAGGTCTTTCCTCTTGTTTATTTGTGATTATTTGGAATTCACCTAAGGGTGGTTTTGTGAGACCATTCGTGTCTCGTTTGTAATCGTTTGGAAACTGTTTGGTTGATATTGGAATGGGATTTCGATCCGGTGGACGTACCTCACATTGAGAGAACCACATAAAAATTCTTGTGTTGCTTTTGATTTAATTTTTCCACATTAGTTTTTATTCCCATTGATTGATTTACTTGTGAGGAATCATATATTTTCCCTAACAACTGGTATCAGAGCTTACGGTTTATTTGAGTTTATTTATTTGTGTAAATCAATGAAGGGGAATGTGGGTCGTATGTCTAGCTTCAATGGAAGCAATTGGGTAACTTGGAAAACTAAAATGGAGGACCTATTATTTTGTAAAGATTTGTATGGACCCATTGAGGGCGATAGTGGCAAACCCGAGGCTATGAAAGATGATGAATGGAATAGGCTTAATCGAAAAGCTGTTGGTGTTATCCGTCAATGGATCGATGAGTGTGCTTCATCATGTTGCAACTGAAACTTCGGCACATGATTTATGGAAAAAATTAGAGAGTCTTTATGATAGAAAGTCAGCCACAAATAAAACCTTTCTGTTTCGTAAGTTGGTTAATTTAAAATATAAAGATGGCAACCCCATTCCAAAACATTTGAATGAAATAAAGAGTATTGTTAACCAACTTGCTTCTATGAAAATTATTTTTGATAATGAGTTGCAGGCTTTGATGCTACTTAGTTCTTTACCCGAAAGTTGGGAGACTTTGGTTGTGATGGTTAGTAATTCGGCACCTGATGGAGTTGTCACAATGAGCCAAGTCACTAGTAGCTTGTTGAATGAAGAAACTAGAAGAAAATCAGCGGGTTCCTCTCATTCGGAAGCATTTGTTGTGAGAGGCCGAAGCAAAACAAGGGGGAGGAGTAAGACTCCTCATGGTCGTGATCAAAGCCGTGACAAATCAAGAGATGGTTCTTTTTCAAAGAAAGACATTGAGTGCTATTATTGCCATGAGAAAGGGCACATAAAGCGAGAATGCCGAAAGCTCAAGAACAAGGAGAAAAGGCGTGACAAAAGTGTGGATAAGAAGCAAGAAGACACAACGGAAGTTACTACCGATGATCTCATGGTCGTTTGTGAAGATGATTGTATCAATTTTATGGGCCAAGAGAGCAATTGGGTAATTGATTCCGGTGCTTCTTTTCATGTGACTTCTCAAGTTGATTTCCTCACTACCTACACCAAAGGAGATTATGGTTCTCTTCGAATGGGTAATGAAGGTTTGTCCAAGATTATCGGCATGGGTGATGTTTGCTTGGAAACAAATTTGGGTTGTAAGTTGTTGCTTAAAGATGTGAGGCATGTTCCCGACATTTGCCTCAATTTGATCTCTACTGAGAAGCTAGATGATGAAGACTTCAATAACAAATTTGGTAATGGAATATGGAAGCTCACAAAGGGTTCTCTGGTGGTGGCTAAGTGTAAGAAGACTCATACACTTTATTCGATGCAAGGAAAAATTTGTAAAGGTGTTGTCAATGCACTTGAAGATGATACTTCTACCGAATTATGGCACAAGCGGCTTGGGCACATGAGTGAAAAGGGGCTGCAAGTTTTGTTCAAGAAAGTGCTTCTACCCGGTTTGAAAGGTACACATCTTAAAACTTGTGTTCATTGTTTGGCGGGTAAACAACATAGAGTTTCTTTTCAGAAAAATGTTGCTTCTAGAAAAGAAAATATTTTGGAGTTGATTCATTCAGATGTTTGTGGTCCTTTGAAAGTTAGAACACATAGTGGTGCACTTTATTTTGTTACTTTCATTGATGATTATTCAAGGAAAGTTTGGGCTTTTCTACTAAAAACTAAAGATTAAGTTCTAGAAGTATTTAAGCATTTTCAGGCCATGGTTGAAAGAGAAACTAGGCATAAATTGAAGTGCATCCGATCAGACAATGGTGGTGAATACATTAGGCCATTTGATGAGTATTGTCGCAGCCAAGGTATTTGGCACCAAAAGACAGTTAAGAAGACTCCTCAACAAAATGGCGTTGCCGAGAGGATGAACCGCACCATTGTGGAAAGAACAAGGTGTTTGCTTTCACAAGCTAAATTGCCAAGATCCTTTTGGGGTGAGGTAATGAGTACAACGGTTGATGTGATTAATTTGTCTCCTTCCTATCCTTTGAATGGTGATGTTCCAAAAAGAGTTTGGACTGGCAAAGATGTGTCTTATGAGCACTTGAGAGTGTTTGGTTGTCGAGCTTTTGTTCATATTCCAAAGGATGAGAGGTCCAAGCTTGATAGTAAGTCAAGACAATGTATTTTTCTTGGTTATGGACGTGATGAATTCAGGTATAGATTGTGGGATCCGGTCAATAAAAAAGTCATTCGAAGCCGTGATGTTGTGTTTCTTGAAGACCAAACAATTGAAGACTTTGGCAAAGGTGATCAACCGAAGCCAAAAAGTAGTGATCTCATTGACATGGATCCATCGCCTTCATCTTCAGTTGATGATGAAAATGGGGGAGATGTGCAGCCACCTATTGGAGATGTGGATTATGGTTCTAATCCTAATAAAGTTGAGCCCGAAATTGAAGAAGAGCATCTAACTCAAGAACCACCACTACAACTTGAGTTGAGGAAATCTACAAGGAACCGGCAACCTTCGAGAAAGTATCCTCCCAATGAGTTTGTGTTGATTTCCGATCAAGGGGAGCCTGAGAGCTACCAAGAAGCAATTGAGCATGCAAAGAAAGATGAGTGGAAAAAGGCAATGGAAGAGGAGATGAATTCCTTACTTGAAAATCACACTTATGATTTAGTGAAGTTGCCTAAGGGGAGGAAAATTCTGAAAAATAAGTGGGTCTTCAAATTGAAGAATGATGGCAAGAATCTGAGGTACAAGGCACGTCTTGTTGTGAAAGGCTTTGGGCAAAAGAAAGGTATTGACTTTGATGAGATTTTTTCACCGGTTGTGAAGATGTCTTCTATTCGGGTTGTACTTGGCATGGCTGCAAGTATGAACCTTGAAGTTGAACAACTTGATATGAAGACCGCATTTCTTCATCGTGATCTTGAAGAAGAAATTTACATGGAGCAACTAGAAGGTTTTGTGGAAAAAGGGAAAGTGAAATTTGTTTGCAAATTGAAGAAAAGTTTGTATGACCTCAAGCAAGCCCCACGGCCATGGCACAAAAAATTTGACTTTTTCATGATGAATAATGGTTTTTCTAAAACCACTTCGGACCATTGTGTGTTTGTGAAAAAAATTTCGGATAGTAAATTTATTATTCTTTTGCTTTATGTTGATGACATGTTAATTGTGGGTCAAGATTCTACCATGATAAGCAGGTTGAAATTGGAGTTGAGCAAGTCTTTTGCTATGAAAGATTTGGGACCGGCAAAGTAAATACTTGGTATGAAAATTGTTCATGATCGCAAAGAGGGGCTGATTTGGTGATCTCAACAAAGTTACATTGAGAAAGTTCTTGAGAGGTTCAATATGGATAAAGCAAAGCCGGTTGGTTATCCACTTGCAGGTCACTTCAAACTTAGTTCGAATCAATGTCCTAGAAGTGAGAAAGACAAGGAACAGATGTTGAAAGTTCCCTATGCTTTAGTAGTTGGTTCTTTGATGTACGCCATGGTTTGTACAAGGCCGGATATTGCTCACGCCGTTGGTGTGGTGAGTCGTTTTCTCTCTAATCCGGGTAAAGAACATTGGACAGCGGTAAAATAGATTCTAAAGTATCTTCGAGGGACTTCGAAGGTATGTTTGTGTTTTGAGGATGGTAAGCCGATGCTTGATGGATTCACAGATTCTGACATGGCCGGCGATATTGATTCTAGGAAATCTACTTCGGGGTATTTGATGACTTTTGCAGGGGGAGCTATGGCATGTCAATCTAAATTACAAAATTGTGTTGCTCTCTCAACTATCGAAGCTGAATTTATTGCTATTACAGAAGCTTGCAAAGAAGAGGTATGGTTGAAGAAATTTTTGCGAGAGTTGGGTTTGAAGCAAGAAAAGTATGTGCTTTATTGTGATAGTCAAAGTGCTATTCACTTGAGCAAAAATTCTACTTTTCATTCGAGATCGAAACACATTGATGTGAGATACCACTAGATTCGTGATGTGTTAGATTCGAAATTGTTGCAACTCGAAAAGGTTCACACAGAAGATAATATTTCGGATATGTTGACTAAAACTTTGTCGAGGGACAAACATTTAAAGTGTCGAACTTTGGCGGGTATGGTTGATATCTCCACCTAAGTCGGTAGGGGGAGAATTGTTAGATATACCTCCTTATTGGAGTGTGGGACCCAATTAGTTTGTTAAAAGAATTTTAATTTGGTTTGATTTAGGTGTAATATATTTTTATATATTATATCTAATTTGTGGAAACCTAATTTAATTTGGATATAACTAGGGTTTTGATAAAAACAAGTCCAAGGCGTGACCATATATATATGGCTTAGCTTTCCCGATGCAAAAGTGTGGCAGCTAATTGATTTCGGTGAGAGGACTTGGAAGATTTGTGTGGCTGTTACAAATTTAATTCATAGTTCTCCAAAAAAGTGCTACGGCTGCTACATGGGATTAGTGTTCAATCTCGGTGGGTACCGTTTGGCTACAGAAGCTTGGAAGGTTTGTTTGGATGCATATTTGTTTACTTGAGTGGAGATTGATTAGGTCTATTATTTTGGGTCTTCTACATTCTATTTCGAAGACTTTTGTTCATCAATTTGGTGAGGTCTTTCCTCTTGTTTATTTGTGATTATTTGGAATTCACCTAAGGGTGGTTTTGTGAGACCGTTCGTGTCTCGTTTGTAATCGTTTGGAAACTGTTTGGTTGATAGTGGAATGAGATTTCGATCCCGTGGACGTACCTCACATTGAGGGAACCACATAAAAATTCTTGTGTTGCTTTTGATTTAATTTTTTCGCATTAGTTTTTATTCCCATTGATTGATTTACTTGTGAGGAATCATATATTTTCCCTAACAGAACTCCTAATATGGCCTACAAGTTTTCAACCAAACGAAGGACTTCATGGTAGATTGGACATGGAGTCCATTTCCCCCTTCAATCCTTCCAAACAAACATGATGGGTGTATTTGGTTTGTATTTTGAGATAAATTTTCAAAAAAATTCTTAAGGAGAGAGCTCAGAATTTGTCTTGATTTGTTTAGTTGAATATTTTGAATATAGTTTTGGAGTTTGGGAGTTTGGAATGATTTGATATTTTGTTGTAGTTGAGTAGATATGTGTGAGAGAAAAAGTGATTGAGAAGGAGAGAGGAGAAGAAAATTGGTTGATTGACGTGTAATAAAAAGAATTAATTTTGAAATTTTTTTAAGAAAATTTGTAACCAAACATATTTTTGATTTTTTTTTTTCCAAAAACATGTTTCAAAATGCAAATCAAACACACATGTTTCCATTTAAGATTAAATTAAGAATCAAATCATTACTTACGATTTTATAAAATTTAGAGTCAAATTAAACCTTAAAATTTGAAATTATAATTTTTCGAAATTTTCTCATCACCCACAATTTGATCACAAAATATTGTTAACCACTATACAAGAATAAGTTTGCAAGAGTAGAGACCATTACCACAATTGCTATGTTGTCTATCAGGTTTGTTAATGTGTTTGTAGATGTATGCTCTGTTTCGGTGTGATTTGGGTGTTGGTTATGTTTACTGTTGTAAGGTGTTATAGCAGTGATTTTCGGTGCCTGCTTGATTCCCACAATTGTGGTACGCTGTTGTAGTCTTCTCTTTTTATCTTTGGTTGGTCTCTCACTAACATTGAGGTTGCGTTAGTAAGTGATTGTATATTTTTCTTGATACCAATTTAGTTGGGATTGTAAAGTTTTACTTTAATGTCTTTGCTCTATTGTCTCCTTTGTTGATGTTCTGCCGTATGTATTGTATGTCTTTTCATCTATAAATTTTTTTCTTTTTTGATGATAAAAAACTTACAAGATATTTGAGTATTTATGATAGTTAACAAAAATAGTTTGGTTCAATAACCGCTTAGGGTAAATTATCAATAATAATTTGACTTAATTCTTATCAAGTCCTATTAAAAATAAATCTTGGTAAAATTGTTGCTAAAAATATTTTTTTTTTGTCACAATTTTTTACACATGTTGCTAAAAATTGACAATTAATGACTTTTTTGTCATAATTTTTATAAATTACCGCTAAAACTTGCAATTAGTGATTTTTTTATGACAAATTTTTCTCATAGAACCTATTAGACAATAAGTCCACTTATTAGGACCTACACGTAAGTACCCCATAAGTTTATTGTTGTTCTACCATATGTACTGTATATCTTTTCATCAATAAAATTTCTTCTCTTTTGCTAATAAAAACTTATAAAATATTTGAGTATTTATGATAGTTAACGAAAACAGTTTGGTTTAATAAAGTTTATTGATGTTCTATCATATGTATTGTATGTCTTTTCATCAATAAAGTTTCTTCTTTTTTGCTGATAAAAATTTATTAGATATTTGAGTGTTTATTAAGAGCATCTCCAACGGTTTAGCAAAATTTTCACCAAATCTGAGTAAAAAAAAGTTGATTTTCTTGATCTGATACGCGTAACTCCAATAGTTATGGTTACTGTAGTGTGCATCAAAAAAGAAAATGGACATCTGGTGGGTCGACCGGTTCAAAATTTTTTTTAAACTGTTTGAACCAGTAATTTGAACCATTTGAACCAATTCGCAGCCCAATTTTTGCATGAGCTGGTCAACCGGTTGGTCAATCGGGTGGTCGACCAAGAGGTCGACCACCATGTGTAAAATTTTCACAAATTTCTGCTTTAATGGCTATTCACAATGAATTGGTGAAAGGAGCGAGTTGTCCTCAGTTTGATGAAAGGTTTGATATTTTCTCAATTTGATACTGTTTTGGTACAATCGTTGGAGCACAAAAAGTAACTTTTTTTCATCAAATTTGAATTTGATGTTGGATTTGGTGAACCGTTGGAGATGACCTAACAAAAATAGTCTGGTTCAATTCTAAACAAGCTTCATTACTTTAAAATGATTGACCTGTAAAATATGATTTGCCTATTTTAAGAATGTCAAATTGTGTATTGAAAAAATCAATCCAAATTGTGCGATTTGGTACCAATTTATGATTTTTTTTTACTCAACCCTACATAGATATTGTAATCAATTTTCAAAACAATATTTTGGAAATAAAATATTTTTCAAAAAAAATAAAATAAAAGTGAAGCGAAGATTGTTCACAACCTTCTACTATTCCATGGTGTTTTAGGAAGATGGTTAAAATTTACTTTTTGACATTTTTTTTAACTTTTTTATGAGAAAGAAAAGTGGGGTAATTCTATTTACACATCCTTACTTATCTTAGTATATACTATTTACTTAGTTTACACTGTACACAAATTAAAATTTTCAATTTTGTCTTAATACATATCAATAATTTTTTGATAATACTAAGGGGTTGTTTGAGATAATCTAAATAAGTACACTTTTTGACTTTTTATGAAATATGGGTTGGGTATGGATTGGGTTTGAAGTGATATGATAGAGAGCTGATGTGACTTAAATAAGATGATACAACTTAAATATGATAGTGACTTTTTGACTTTTTAACTTTTTTAAGTTATGACAAACAAGGCCTAAATTACCCTATCTTCTCCAACAAATCCTAACCCTAAACATGCTAAAGCCACAATTTCAGTAGCTCCTTCATGTTTAAATTACAAATAGCTAAAAATCAATGATGAAGTTGAATAGTACAATGCTCTGTGCTTTCCTTATTCTGCAGCATTTATCATACAATAATAAGAAATTTACCAATACACTTTATGGTCTTCGAAAACTAAAATTACACAATAAAATAAAATAAAAAAAGCTTTTCCAAATTTCTCTTTGTACCGTTTTTTGATTCTCATCAAAAGTAATTTGAATATTTAAAGTAGGATGCTTAACGTTAACAGTTAAGGAAGCCTTTGAACATATATTCCTTTCCTTCTATGGATTAATAATTTGATTGAATGATAGAAATGTAACAAAAAATTTTTTAAAAAAAAAATATACAATAAATTAATCAAGTGTCTAAAAATAGAATTTCATAAAAAAAATAAGTTAAAAGTTAAAAAATAACTTTTAAGTCCACTTCTCAAAATATCTCAATACTCTTTCCGTAGCTGTAAGCATATCTCAAAAAAGTCTAGAAGTTGCAGGTCCTCAAATTGTAAATAAAAACAAAATCTTAACACCTTATTGATTTTGTCAAAAAAATATAAAAATATGTTATCTTGCCGATGACCTCATTAAACAAATTCGCAATTGAACTTATGAAACATGACGGCAGGATCATAACTTTGGAGGGTTGAAAAATTTTAAATCCAACACTAAAAGGTGGTTTGGAATAATCTAAATAAATATATTTTTTTAATTTTTAATCAAATATAAATTAGATATAGGTTAAATTTGAAGTGATATATTAGAGAGCTTATGTGATTTAAATAAGATGAGATAACTTAAATAGGATAGTAACTTTTTAATTTTTTTACTTTTTTAGAGGATGACAAATAAGGCCTAATTTCTACAATCACCACAAAAAAAAAAAAAAAAAAAAAAAAAAAAAAAGTTAGTCACTCGGTTTAAAATTTTAAATTTAAAGATGAGTGTTACATGTATTAATTAGTGTAATAACTAGTATATTAATAATAGTTATGACATTATCATTGACTTTATTTATTATATAAATTACAAATACTAATATTAAATTATACCATATCATCAATTAATATATTAATTAATACATATAACATTAATCAAATTTAAATTTCTTTTGATCAAAGGTCTAGCTACGAAATTATCATGTTCATAAAGATATTTATACATAAAGATAAAGATATAACAAGAAAACAGTTGCCTAAAATAAAAATTAGGGGATTAGGGGCAGTAGTTTTAGGGCTCCAAATCATTTTCCTTTATGCATAATGACCAAACTACCTGTCCCCTCTCTCTCTCTCTCTCTCTCTTCTTCAATCTAGGGTTCCTTCTCGTCCTCTCTCTCCTCCTCTTCCAACCTCCAATGGCGTCCCTCATCTGCATTTCTCCCGAAGCCACGCTGGAGAATCTCCACCGTCCAGGCTAAGATCAAGGAGATCTTTATGCCCGGCTCTCAGCTCCACCATGACCGAGGGCAAGATCGTTTCCTAGATCAAATCCGAAGGCGATGTGCTCTCCAAAGGCGAGTACGTCGTCGTCATCGAGTCGAGATGGACGTCGAGACCTTCTACGACGGCATTCTCGCCGCCATCGTCATCGGCGAAGAAAAGATCTGATGAATTTCTTCTACTCCTAATTTGTCATTTGTATATTGTTTTGATGCTTACCAGCATTAGGAGAATCTGTGATGGTTGGAGATGGACAGTAATCCCAAACAATTCCTAAATGATAACCCCTTTATGTTTGGATCTAATTTCAATCTTTCATTGTATTCTTTTGTGAATCATAACACTATTGTACGTGTGTGTATATAATTATTTATTTCTGTAGTGAAAATATGATAAAAAAAAAAAAAATTATTGTTTCTAATGCCAAAATGTGTTTATGGTAATGATACAAATGGCATGCCTAGAAAGTTTCGAAAATATTACAAGAGACGGGGCAATAGCTATTTGGCAAGATTCTACTTTAGAACTTGCATAGCGTATGGGCTAATTTATGCTTTATGCTATTTTCGATATATTTTTTTACCGTAAAGTGGACGATTTTGTCAATAAATGTTGCAAACTCAAGAAGTCTCTGGTAGTATTTATCAGATCCGAGAGAAAAGAAGTGATGAAACAGATTATAAATTTGTCTGTTCTATTTGTTCGTCTGTTGATCAGATGCTGATGAGGAGGAGATGAAATATTTGTACAAATAAAAAATGGACACAAAAAAATTTGAACAAAAAGGCAAAATAAATTTAATTAGATAGATAAAAAATTTGAACAGATAGTCAATAAAAAGTCAAACAAAAAAAAGGGTTAAATGATAAAATTGAAAATAAAATATTCTTTAAAACTTCTCACTAAGGGCTCTTTTGGCAACATGGTAATAATCTGATTTTCAGATTATTACTAACTTCCCCTCTCACAAAAAAGCTGATTATAATCTGTTTATAATCAGTTTTTCACCAAAAAACTGATTATAACCATTTTCCCAAAATAGGCCTTATGGAGTGTGGATCGTTCCCCTAACAAAAAAAAAAAAAAATTACTGAACCTAATATCTTAAACGATTGTTAGAGTGAATTTTTCACAAATTTTCTTTAAAAAGTAAGGCTTGGTTTGGTTTTCATGTTGGGACTAAATAAGCACATAAGGACAAAAAAAGTTACAAAATCACAAAATGACAAAACACTTGACTTAAGATGTAAAATTACCAAACTAACTTATGTACAAACCAAGAGTAAAAAAAGCATTATTTCGAAATTGAGGACAATTTTGTCATTCTAATGCAAAAAAGTCAAAAAAGCCAAACATAAAAACTAAACGAACAAAAAAGTTTCAGATTAAAAAAATCGAAAAAGTCAAAAAGCCAACATTACCAATCGACCCATAAGTATAGCTTTCTTAAATGATTCTTCATAGCTAGGACACAACAAAAATAAATAAATAATTAACTGAATATTGTTTATTAACTTAATCCGTATATAACTATGATTATATAGATACATACGTTATAATTTTAGGACTCTCTTACCTGTAATATATATATATATATGGACAGAAATAAGAACTTCAATTAATATGACAAAATAGTACATAGTAGTTAATATAACAAACTAGCTACCTGGCTGATCGTAGTTACAACCAACAATGAAAATCAAAATAAAGCAAAATATTTCCTACTACCAAACCATTATCAAAAAGAAAGTGGAGGTCTAAATAAGAAAGGATATGAGAAAACGCTGCAAAACGTGTGCCAACCTCCTAGTCGGAGCAATGCTCGAGATCCACATTTTTAGACCTACAAATCCACCATAATGACCTAGCAAGAGAGTTGGACCCTACATTATTAGATCTGTAACAAATCAAAAATTGACACTTATGATACTACATCATTGTGAGAGTTTTTTTTGTGAGTCTTAAATATTTTCCAAAATATATCATATATCATCATATATAAGAGAAGTAAAATAGTGTTTCAAGTAGGTTAAAAACTGATTTTTTTTTTTTTTTTTTTTAAGAATATACAAAAAAAAGTAGATATGTAATTTAACTTAAAAAAGTCAAAATATTAATAAGTTGGTGTTTAACCTACATGCCAATAGAGGAAAATAAGTCGCATGTCAAACTATATAATTGACATGTGTTCCTTTTCTCAATGTATAAAGGATTTTTAATGTATTGTTGTTTTCTCCTTTTATTTGTTTTTGATGGTTTTTTTTTTTTAATTTCTTATATTAAAAAATCCTATGACTCCTGTCACTTTCTATTTTTATATTATATTTTGTGTGAGAGTGGGAGAGAATTATAATAATAAATAGAATTTGTCAATTATCTGAATTTTGTAAGATAGACGATTGTTCGGACGATCGGTGACAACTGTGGCTGTCACTCTTATTTCTAAATGACCGGCATGCGCAAATTCGATGAGTCAATAAAAGGACAATCAGTTGAAAACTCTAATTTTAAATTTTTTGAGGCTAAAGGTCCATACTCTAAACTATCTTGTCCATAAGCACAAACTCTCTCAAAATGACCAAACGAACCCTATATATATACATACATGGTATTCACGATCAAATGACCAAACCAACACTTCTCTCTGCTCTTTTCTCTCTTCTTCACCTTCGCGAGTCTGTCATCGCCATCATTGTCGCCATCACCATCGCCGTCTCATTGTCGTTCCACCACTTCCCCTCATCATCCACCTCTCCACTACCACCTCTACCTTTCACCTTCCACGACATTTGCTTCGTCATCAACGACAACAGCGACCGCAGATCCATATCCACCGCTAGCATCGATCGAGGCATGAGAATATCGATCAGAGTTTCCAGCGCTCGATCCAAATATTGATCCGTTATTTCACCATCGCGACACTCCAATAGGTGGCAAAAGAGTTTGAACAACTTGAGATCTCAAAGAACTCGGGTTGCACGCTGTCAACGCCATTACAGTGACTTAAGCTGTCTCTATTCCCTTTCTCTCTCGTTTGAAACCCTAGATCTTTAGAGGTTTTTGCTTGGGTTATTGAGCTTTGAAAATTTTGATGGTAAACTAATGTTGTTTAATTGTCCTTTGCTTCAGTTACTGCAATGCTTACAACATTTGGAGTAGACTGAGGTTCCGAGTAAGCTGGCTGTGACGATGAACAAGAAAACTCTGAGATACAAGATCCATTTTATTGTTCCCTTGTAAGCATTTGTTTACTGAATCATGCTCGTCGCACACAGAAGTTGTATTTTCTTCACTACCTCCCTCACAAGCCTTATGTGGAATTTTTTTTTCCACTGTTTTGATATGCATATTCAATCATGTTGTTTTCCTTTTCCCTTGCACACATAAGTTGTTTTGTTGTTGATTATGTAACGTGCCGAAATAATTGACATTTAACCCAACTTGTAATAGTACAATAAGTTGTTCATTATTCGTTACAAAATATGACATGCAATATATATTCATAAATCATAGATTCTGAATCTATAACATATTTCATGGATACAAGAGTAAAAAGGGAATTAAAATCAAATAAAGAAATGCCCTAATGGCTTACAACTTTCTAAGACGATGCTTGATAACAACAAAATGAGTTTAAACTCAATACAAGTAAAGCCTGAGGTTTGAACAAAATATTTACATCAAGAAACAAAAAGGAAGCTGTCATGACCCGAACCCGGCCCTAAGAGTTTCGATCATAACCGGCCAGTAATCCGTATATTACCAAGGCCTCAAATGAACATATAGAATATTCATGCTAATAGGGTCATAAACGGAAGCATATAATAATGAGAAGTCCATTGAGCTGTGCTAACATGAGCAAAATTATAAAGCTAACCTCTAACACATTCAATCATTTACATGCGCAAGAAAAATATAAGTACCATAGGAAATTTGTACATATTGATTACAAACCCAAGACCATAATAGCAAAAACAAAATGAAGGCAAGGTATGGGGTGAGTCAAAGACAAAACTCCATCTCGAAGGCATGACTCGATTGGGTCACAAAAATAGCTCCTAAAGTTGACTCTTGGGGTGTGCTCCATGCTGCGAATCACCTACATGTGCATACATAATATTGGGTGAGCGAAGCTCAATGAGTAATAATATAGTAAAATAGTGTAAATAGATAATTATGAGGTTCTCGCAATATCCATAATCATATAAACAGAATGACCTTAGGCCCAACATATATCAAAACAGCCTCGAGTCCAATCATATATCAAAACGGCCTTAGACCCAATTATATATTAAAATGGAAACAAAAAGACCTAAGGTCCACATTGCACATGTCATATAATATTAATGAAGTTTCTTCATTTCGATCAAATCACAATGTCGGCACCATTTACCATTCATGGTTCGAGGTACACAATAAAAAACATATATGTACAATATTATTACTCATAATGTGTTTGATCTCGCAGCGTCTCCTCTACCACACGATCTACACAAACATTTCACACACACATTCGATAAATCATTTGTTTCAATTCATACACTTATCTTTCATAATTCACAACCTTCTTTAATGAGTTTCTAATCATGTCACTCCCAAAAGGGTTTAAATAAGGTTGAGAATGCGTTCCAGAGGTCGGGGGTACCAACACGAGAAAATAGGGTTTTCTCTCCTACCTGGCTATACGTACCGCTCGAGCGGTCTGGCTCCGCTCATGCAGAAGCTCGAGCCACTTGAGCGCACATAATGGTTTTGCCTAGGTTTGGTTCATGGGCTGATTATGCGGAGCCCGTGGCCGCACAAACGGTCTGGGCATATACAGACAGTCCGAAAATGGCACAAAAATGCAATCTTCCCAAACTCATTTCCAACCCCAAAATCATGCAAAACAAACCCAAAAACATGATTTACTAGCATGATACAAGTGTAATTTCACATTAAACCTATCAATCTTGCGTCAATATCAAATTCATGGTCTCATCTTTTCACAAATTCATGATTTACATAAATAAGTTCAATATACATACAAACATAGTGAATCTTCCAACAAATCTTGTTTGCATGAACCATCTAGGGTTTATTTCATGGGTTAATCCTAAGAATGAACTCAAATCAAACAAGATGAAGAGATTAGGGTTCAATTTCATATATTTAGCTTTAGCAATTACATAACTCAAAACCCTAACTCAAAATTCCCAATTGCTTCTTGATTTCATGACAAAGATGAGCTAAAGACAAAGATTGTAAGTAATTTAACATACCTTAACTCAAATCTAAGGTTTGCTCCTTTATTCTTTTCAAAATCCCTAGCTTTCCTTTTCTAATCTCTCTCTAACTCACTCTCTAGAGCTCTCAACCAAGAATGAAGAACATGAGGGCTAAACACATGTATGACCCAACTCATAAAACATGATTTAATCACTACGAATCATAATTTTTCAAAATTTCACCGTAAGATCTATAAATCATGTTTATCACAGATATGATGTCGGTTTTTGTTTATCGCGCCTCTAAGGCTTTCAATTCAAGTTCAAAATTGTAATTGCAACAGATGTTCCGTTCATCAGATATTATTCCAAATTCCATAATTCACATATTAAACTTGCAAATTCATATCAAACACATAATTACATGCATAATTAAGTAAAGTATGGATTGGGTTATCACAAAAGCCTTAAGCTCCAAGTCCTCCCAAGCTACGTCTTTGGCGAAGGCATATCATTAGCACCTAAAAGTTGTTTTCTACATAGGGTGAGCCAAAATCCAGTAGGAATACTCTAATACAGTATATGAATCTTAGCAAAATCATAAGGTGAGTGCACATGCATGCTCTTTTCAAACATTTCTCATTTTCTATTTCAAAACAATGCAATGTCAACTTATATATCAATTCATGAAAATAATCCTTTTTATACAAAAAATAGGATAGTAGATACAAAGCACTGGGAATCTCTAAGTACGTGTCTGCCAGTAGGCCATACAAGCACTACCAAAGCCATTTTACTTGTACTAACTGAAAGGATCGACACCTAACCGCGTGGGTTTCTGGATTTTCACCAAGGACACATAAGCCAACATCATAACCACAACTACATCCCCTAACCAGATTCACCAAGGTATTAACCCATTTTTCTCAAAAAACAACACATTTAAAATATTCAACGTATAATGATTCACAATGCACAATGGATGAGAAATTAGTTTCAATTTAACTTAATCCTTATGCAATGTCTATAACAATCAAGAGCATCTTCCATCGATAGCCTAAAACAAATATTTCTATACAATAAATACTTTCAAATCAACAGATACAGTTTCATCAAATACAATGAGAGTGATACTACATATCCAACCCCACCATCATCATCAATATAACCCTTAATCCAATTTCACAATATCCAACATCGATTTCCATTTCCCTTTCTACAACTCCAAATATTCAAAATTAGGGTGAAACCCCATTTTCTTTCAAAATCAATTTTTAAGAAAGTATTTCCATCATTACAACACAATTTCTCCATAACTATACTCCCACAATGATTATCAAGAATTAATTTGGAAAACCCCTCATTTGATTTCAAAACCAAACCCTAGGTTTACCAAGAATTCCCAAATTGGTAACTCTTTTTAAAAAGGCAAATAACTAAGCTAAAAATCATAAAAAAGAGTCAAAGAAATCCCTACCTCCAAGTAGAAGGCAATCTAGACCAACGGGTAGAATTTGACGAAATTGATTAAAACAAAGCCCTCGACGTGCTCTATTTTTTACTTCAAAGGGCGAAGGTGAGGAAACCAATGTATTGAGTGTATATGGAGCTAGAAGTTCAAGAACTAGAGAGAGAAAAAGTAGATATAGGGTTTTGGAATGTTTAGAGAGAGAAAGAGATGAAAAAGTGACTGAAAGAGATAGCGTCGTAGACTGATATACACACAGACCGCTCGAGCGCAAGAATGGTCACTCGAACAATAGACACAATAAGTGGCACCGCTCGAGCGCACAAAGACCCCTTCCCGAAGTTCAAACCAACAAAAGTTTACTCGAGCACATGAAAGGCCACTCGAGCGAAGATACCAAACTTTCAGAAGTTTTACAGACTATAAAAGACTGCTCAAGCCCAAAAATAATCGCTCTAGCGAACATGCAAAATCCTGGGCAACAACACTTTGAAAAGCTAACTCTCAAACCTATTTCAAACACAACCAAAACTCCCAATAGCCAAACTCAATGAGCAATAAGACACAAAATGAGTTGAACAACAATTGAATACACGGTTTCTCGGATCTAAAAGCAATAAATGGGTCGGGTCTAAACTAGAATTGTTATAATCTCCCCCCTTACAGAATTTTGTCCCCGAAATTTTAAAATCAGTTTATGTTTGAAGAAAATGAAACGATCTCCATAACATCTAGATTGCAACAAGGATACGACACTTCTTTCAACATAAACTATCACAACTTCACTTCCTCAAAACATACACAATGTTCATGTATCCCAACATTTACAAAATTTTCAACATAAGTTTTAAACATTAACAAATAGGTCCAGATACTTCTCACGGGCTTCCGCCTCACACTCCCAAGTTGCCTCATCAACCCTATGGTGCCGCCACAACACCTTAACCAATGGAATAGTCTTGCCTCACAAGACTTGACCCCAAGAGTCTAATACCCGACCAGCCTCTCCTCATATCAAGCATCCTTATCTACCTCTAACTCAGTCTAATCCAACACGTGTGAAGAATCAGGCTCATACTTCTAGAGCATACAAATATGGAACACGTCATGAACCCTGGACAGTTAGGGTAGTAAGGCCAAATGATAAGTTACCTCCCCATTCTGTTCTAAAATCTCAAAAGGCCCAATAACTCTAGGAAACAACTTCCCGCTCTTCCCAGACCTCATAAAACCCCGCATTGGTGATATCTTCAAGAACATGTGGTCTCTTATCTCAAAAGATAACAGTCTCGTCCTACGGTCAGCATAGCTCTTATGGCGGCTCTGAGCCGAAGCCAATCTCTCACGGATAAGCGCGACTTTCTTAGTCGTTTTTCAGTCTAGTTCAGGACCCAACATAGGTGCATTACCCACCTCCCCCCCATTCCGTTCGTTTTTGCGAGTCTACTACAGTTCGGACTCAAATTGTCACGGTTCTTAATCTTGAACCAAAGAGTCCAAATCCGGCAAATCGTTTTGAGAAAACAGATTTTTAGAAAAGAAGTGCCAAACATGGACTGCTTTGCCAGATACAGAGTCGCCACCTAAATATTTTATTTTGGGAAAATTTAGGAAACCCTGACTCGGTGCCAAAGGCCACGTGTCCGTCATCACCAAAGTTGCCTCGGCTCGGGAACTTGGGTACGATTGAGGAAGGTCAGCTATGAGCACCCCCTCTCGCCCGGTCCGAAGACCAGCCTCTACTAACCGTGATATCCAATTTTGAAAACGTTATGTGTTCTTATTCTGGTTATTAGCCTAGAATTACTATGTTATGCGCACAACAAACAAGTATAGACCAAATCGCCTAGATTGGAACAAAACATTACATGTTTGTTTTGAAAATGGTTTGCTACTCGCAAGTAGGCTAAAATGCGGATTTTGCCACTCTCAAGTGGGCTTTTAGAAAAGATGGTTTTGCCACTATCTAGTGGGCTTAAAACTCACAGTTTTAATGCATTACTCCAATTTAGGTAATTCAACCTCCATCCACAGGCATTCAAGCAGTTATATCACATAAGCAGCTAGCCTCATGGTAATCATGCTGTTATGGCAACACTCACACGCATGCGGTATGCTAAAGCATAAAAGCTTACCTAGTACTCCAAGCCAAAACAGAAACTAGTTAGTAATCATGCATGATCCTAGTTCATGTTAAATGGCTAATGCATCACAGGCAAAATGCAACTACAAATGGGCTCGGCTATCCTAAACATGGCATGTGGAATGCTACAAATAACACGTATTCAATTTGGAATTGAAGTACGATGCAGTTTGTATGATGTGCCGAGCCCGATGCATACGAAACAGATGAATGAATGCAAACATACTTTCATACTGTTATGCTAATTTGAATATGCCCTAGTTTACCATCATAAGCAGGTAAATAAAAAGGAAGAAAGACGTGAGGTTGGAAGACATACACACACTCACGCACGCTTATTACAAACACGCCCTCACACGGAGGGATCAAAAGAATATACAGTCCGAATAATAAATAAATTAATTATTACAAAATTCCCAATTAATTATCAAAATGAATGCAAAACGAAAGGTGGCCGCAGCCTTGCCTCGGGATACGCGAATGATGCATGCTTGATCCATCCTGCCTGGAAACCCGTTGCCATAGCACTACTGCCTCTGTTTTCACTGCCTGGCTCCTCTGAAAACTGCCAAAGTCCCAGGGTATCTTCTATGAACACTACAGAACACCATCGGCTGGAGGAAATGCCCACCGGCCATATAAAAATTGCCATCGACTGTTGATGAATTTATTGGCCACTCACCAATGGCCGGTTGGCACTAAATGTTGCCGGTCGACAAAAACTTCCTGCAGAAAACAGTTTTGACAGCAACAGAGGATAGGTAGTGCATGGCATAGAATTTCAAGCATATGTAAGCATGGTCATGTTCCCCATCATGTATTGAACTCAGGGGAGCATGGCCCTTGATCCTAGGGCCATCAATTGTGCATTTTGATACATGATGGCCTAAGAGGCCAAGGTTGCATTTCAATGAAGATGCATGCAACACACAAATGAAGACCAAGACCCTATCATGTCAAGGTCAAGGGCCTCGGTGACCGAGAGTTAAGACGTGTTACATCACTTGTAGTATGAGCACTTCTCAACCCTCACACTTGGTTTGACACCCCAAACCAAGTAATGCAATGCGTGTTATGCAAACATGGCTCAAAGATGCAAGGCATGCCAAATGCAATGCAACCTATCATGGCAAGTATGCAATGCTAGACATGCAAGATGCAAATACAATGCAAACATGGACAATCTAGGCAATAGGACCATCATGTTACAACACCTAATGAATCAATCATGCAACAAACATGAGGCAAGCATGCAATAGTGGACTTAAACCATAAAGGGGCAGACCTCAATCCACCCCAAAACAGTGGCCAAAAGTGCCTCAAATAATGGACAATTGTTCATGCCAACATGCAAATCAAAAGGGCCTAAAGCTAAGGCATACAATGGAGCAATTAACTACCATCACCAAGACCACTCATGGCATGGGTTATTCAGCCAAAAAATAGAGCTTCAATGCACCAAAACACACCCCAAAATCCAATGATATGGCAGCCCAAATGCCTAAAACATACAAGCATGCACAATGCCTATTTCAAAGCATAAGAGACCAACATTTCAAAACATGAAAGAGGTGATAAATGAAGACATATAAGCATGGTATAGGGACTGAAATAGTATGTTAAATGATTCCAAATCACTAAAGTAGCCTAACCAATGCATGTTTAGGACTCACATCTCAAGGCTTACAAGCCTTAATGCAAAGCAACTATGTCAAACATGCCAAACATGACAAAATCAGTGGCCAACAGACCTAGAGCATGATAAAATAAAGCTAATACCATGAAATTAGGCTAACACATGCAAGAACCATGGCCTAAACACAAGATGCATTTCTATGCCAAATAGAGGGATGCAAAGCAAGTATAATATGCATGAAAGAGGCCAACAAATCCACATGAGACAGAGGTAAAATATGCTCCAAAACATCCAAATAAGCTCTGAAATGAAGCCATACAAGGCTAGACATGCATGCTACCATGTGAGCCAAGAATATGCAAAAATGAAACACAAAGGGAAAAGGGGTGTCCCTCCCCTATGCAAGACTTCAAACCATCTTCTTCACCACTGAAAATCCACTGGATTTCAGTGGTGAGAAGGCCAATACAACAAAGTAAACAAGGCTTAAAGAAAAGGCACCAAAAGAGGCCAAAAGAGGCCTAAGAGGGGGGGTTCGACCCCAAACCACAAAACACCCTCAATGAAAGTTCTTAGGAATGAAAATATAAGACTTTTTTATGTTATACACAAACCCTAAATCAGCATGCAAGGCAGGTAAAAAGCTGTTGCAAAAATGGGGAATCTAAAGCAAAGTGATTACCCTTGAAGACCCCTTGAAGAACAGTTGGTCCAGCCACCCTCTATTGACCAAAATCAGTCCAAAACCTCAACAAACAACCCTCAATGCCTCTCAATCTCGGAGCAAGGTGTAATGGTGTGTGTATTAGTGCAAAAGTAAGGTCAAAATGCACTTTTAGGCTTCCAAACACACCCTAAGGATGAGAGAGAGGGAGATATAGAGAGAGAGGATGATATATCAGATATATGTGTATAGAAGCTCTGGTTTTTTGGTTCAAAAGCTCTAACCCCTCACAATGGGAGAGGATGAGTGCTTATATAGGCAAAGAAAAGGTTCTAGGCTTCTCCAAGAAGCCAAATAAAAAGGGGCAAAGGGTGTAAATGGCTCATGGCTTCTTGAAGAAGCTGGGACAGCTGGCCAAGCTTCTCCAAGAAGCTTGGCCAAGGGGTCATCCTTCTAGAAGGAATTAGGGGGTCAAGGGCTCAAAATGGCCACCCCCGTACATGGGGAGTGGTGATGGTGTGTTCCAGTTGGCACAGCTGGCATGCACCAAACCTAAAGGGGTGCAGAAGGGTCACTGGCCGGCCAAATAGGTGACCGGCACAATAAAGTGCCGGTCGGCCAATAACAGTGCCGACCGGCCATTGGTGTTAAGAAACCATGGCCGGTGGCAACAAGGGAAGGCCAGTGATGCAAAGGAAGGGCCGGTGGAGTTTGGGGAGGGCCAACAAGCCAATCCCTGTCCTCCAAGGCAAACAACACAAATGTTTGGTGCAAAACCAAACACAAAGTAGTCGAGTCAAGAGGTCCTGAGGCAAGGCGCGCTGCCGAAACCTCCGGGAACTCAAGACGAACACAAACATGGATAATCACCGAGTGTTCAAGCGGTGATGTCCAAGTCTTGAGGACAGTCAAAAATGGGGTGTCTACAGTTGCCCCTCTTTGACAGAACTCGAAAGTCATAACAATGACGGGAGTGAATGTCAAAGCCCAGAGACGACCCATTTTTGACAAGGCCGAAGACTTAGACAAATATGCAAGACAGACAAGATATGCGCCCGCAGGCAGGGGCAAAATGCAACTGAAAATGCAAGAAGCCGAGCATAACTTATGATCATGCAAAGAAAGCTGTAACGAAGCACGCATGCGACGGTTTTAAGCTAGCACACACCAAACTACACTACAATGCAGAAAGGATGTAAGAGAATTATGTAATTCTCGATACGTCTCACTCGGAGGATACAATACCTGTGCGGTTCGTCTGGTTCCACCAGCCTCAAATGAACCGTACATACAATATCGTGTCTGCAAAGAAAACAAACTTAACAGGTACAATATCGTTAGCGATATGCTTGACAAAGCAATCGAAAGTGCGTGACAACGCATGCAATGTGTGTAGAAAACTATAGGGATCGAACACATGTGAGTAAAGCAATGCACACATGCAAGCAATGTGTATAAAAAGAGATTTGAAGTTGAACACATGTAAGTAAAGCAAGCGGTCAACGCGAGCAATGTGTGATGAAACTTGAAAATACACATGTAAGTAAAGCATGCAGTCACGCAGGCAATGTGTATAAAAGGAAATTGAACACATGTAAGTAAAGCAAGCGGTCAACGCGAGCAATGTGTATGAAAAGAAACTTTAACACATGTAAGTAAAGCAAAGCATGCATGCAAGCAATGTGTGTAAAAGGAACTTGAACACCTGTAAGTAAAGAAAGTGGTCAACGCGAGCAATGTGTATGAAAAGGAACTTGAACACATGTAAGTAAAGCAAAGCATGCATGCAAGCAATGTGTATAAAAGGAAATTGAACACATGTAAGTAAAGCAATGCACGTATGCACGCAATGTGTGTAAAAAGGGGCTTGAACACATGTAAGTAAAGCAATGCACGTATGCACGCAATGTGTGTAAAAAGGGGCTTGAACACATGTAAGTAAAGCAATGCACGCATGCACGCAATGTGTATAAAAAGAGGTTTGAAATTGAACACATGTAAGTAAAGTAGGCGGTCAACGCGAGCAATGTGTATGAAAAAGAACTTGAACACATGTAAGTAAAGCAATGCACGTATGCACGCAATGTGTGTAAAAAGGGATTTGAAATATGGTAAAAACATATTATTCATGATGCTGGAATGCAACGTATTGCGACACAGTACAATTGAAACGATTTGTGGAATTCACAAGATAGGGAAAGGATACGGGAAGGGACGTTCTTCGCGCGTACCGAGCATCGCTCACAAAAGTCATGGCCTGAGGTCAACTCAAAGGTCCACTCACGTTCCGAAAGTGTATTTTCTTGCATTGCCTTGAGTGATGAAGGTGCCAAACCACACAATTGACCCGAACAAGGGTGCGGAAGGTACATTGACCGCAAAGGGAGGTCACTGGTATCAATCCCGGTATTCTGCTACCCTGCTATTCTCCTGCTTTACTTTCCTTTTTTACCGGTAGTTTAAGCACATTGCACCGCCTCCAGCAGGTTTTATTCTTTCTCAAAATTGCCAATTTTCGCAAAACACATGATGGAAATGAAACAGCCATTTTTGTTCACAAGGTGTTGCATTTGTGTTCTCTATGCATCGCATCGCATGACATCACATAACAATGTGAATGAAATTCATTTGAAAAGAGAGCATCGCATCGTAATAATCAGGTAGTGAACCAATTACAACTCAATAAGCAAAACAAAGAAACTCGATATAACCAAACAAGCGCGAGTACAACTCGATAAGCAAATCAAAGCTTAGATAAAGTGGAGTACAACTCGATAAGCAAATGTACAACAACTCGGTAAGCAAATGGGCGCGGCCCCGCAAGGATCGATCACCGGGGGTATTGGAAATGGTGGGATTCCCCAACTTCTCAGCTTAAACAGCTCAGGGAACAAAGGGGGAAGACCACCGGCCAAACACAAAGGCCATCGGCCGTGAGGAATGGCCATCGGCCAGGAACTTGATCAATCGGCCAGAAGTGATGGCCGGTCGGCACTATATTTGGCCGGCCGGCTATGAGTTATCAGAACCAGCAGGATGCTGACATCTGTCCTCCACCCAACCTTATCTTCTACAAAAGGGTCTCAGCTTCGTGGTTTCCCTCATTCTAACACTGATTTGCTCCAAATGGAAGAGCTTCTTGCCCAAAATCTTACAACTTGGATTAACAACTTGGACGGCTCGGAAAAGCTAAATTTCCGGGGTTTCGGCGTAAACGCACTATTCACTCTGGGTCGTTCCCCATTGCATCTTCCGTTTCTCCATGCCGCGGCGAGGTTTTGGAATCCGGTGACACACGTCTTCAACTTTGGCGGGCAAGAGGTATGTCCTGCCTTTGAAGATTTCCAGATTTTGATGGAATCTGAGCGCAACGAGGAGATCCTACCCCAATCCCATTTTGGTCATGCTCAAGCCTTAGGGCGAATGTGTGGACTCACTATGTACGACGCTCGATCTCTGATTAGTGACAGAATGCTAGATATTCCGAGTTTGATCTATCGGTTTTCTGATGTCGGTGATCGCAACGACCATTACTGGCAAAGCTTTCGGCGACACGCCCTTTGTTTGTGCATGTTATCTCATTTTTTGTTCGTCACAGGCTCCGGAGGATCTAGTGTCCGGTTGATCGAGGTTGCCCAAGGCTTGAAGGAGGGCAAGAGCTGCATTGCCATGACTCTGGCTGAGACGTTGATGGGCTTAGACGCCTTTTATCGTCGAGAGACGACCAGATTTGCGGGGAGTCCACTACTGCTACAGGTAATGTCTCCCACCCGTTCTTACATATGTATTTGCTCACATCACTCGACCCTCAAGCTCGGTTTTTCTCACAAAACCCCTTTTCTTACTTTTCTCTCATCGTACATCTCTCTATTCTTTATTCTCTCATTTTTCGTCCCTCCCCAGATATGGTTGATGGACAAGTTACAGGTTTTGGAATCCTGTCCAACATATTCAGCTCGCGGCTACTTCTTTCGGCAACACCTAGTCAATGCACTTGACAAAGGATGGTGGTTTGACTGGATGCGCGGCTTGTCTGCAGACCGCATTGCTTGGCGATGCCCTTGGCTCAATCTCCCAGCAATGAGCTACAATATGTCTCGGCAGACCGGGATTCGATTGATTGGCTTGACTCATTGCGTGTTCTACTTTCCATTCCGGTTCCGGCGCCAGTTCGGTCATGACCAGATTTGTCCACCAGAAGGGATAGAATATCCAGTCGACTTTCCATTCCGAGGTGCGCAGCTTGTTCGGCAGGCCACCGCATGGAGGACAAGAGAGCTCCTGGCCCCCGCTCTCATTTTCAGTTGCACTTTGTCTGACGAGTGCTGGGATTGGCTCAATGAGGAGGCACAGATCGGGCCCAGCTTGGCATCAGAGGCTTCGACTAGCTCTGGGAGGGGGCGCAGGGACACTTGACTCGACTATGCCCCGGATTTATTGCTTTATTAGTACTTTCAAGTTTTTCTTATGAGTGTAATAACAAAGCAACTTCAATTTATATGCAAGAGCAGGAGAACTCTGTATTGAAATCAATGAAATTGAAGCTTATGGTACTGAAAATTTTCCGCTTTGGTCCAAAATGGTCCTAATTGTGAAAAGATTAATTTGAACAAAGTCAACTTTTATTAAAACTTTTCAAAACTATTTTCGATATGGATCAGAACTGGACACGCCTGAGATCTGTCACTGAGATGCACAACCCCGGATCCTAGCAACTAGAGAGTTGCCCCTTGTTTGAACGGTACCGCGGCACTGTACAGCAATGGAAAGTTGCCCCTAGTCTGCAAAGCACTGTACCGGAGATCACGATGAATGCTGATGGACAGAGATGACTGAGATGATCAATATGGACAAAGTTGATCGAGGAAAAGTTTGTGGCTGAACTTTAGGATGAAGCTGCCTACGTATCCCAAGGATGGGAATCAAGCCTTACGTAGTTCAGGCTCAGGTTCGCTCGGGTATTTTCACTCTCCTTTTGCGCTCTAACTTTTGCCAAGGCCGCCCTTTGCGGGTTTTCAACCTTGCGAGCTCAGTTTTTATATTTTCTAATTTTTTGTGCTCTGAATTTTGCCTAGGTCGCCCTTTCGGGTTTTCGGCCTAGCGAGCCTCTCAAGGGTAATATTTCTTCAATTTGTCCATGTTGATCGATTGGGAGAACTCTAGGCCATCTAGGTCCATCAGAACCACAGCTCCACCTGACCAGATCGACTTGATGATGTAGGGACCAGTCCAATTGGGTCTGAACTTGCCCCTTGGGTCGTGGATGGGAGCTCGGTTGTCCTTGAGTACCATATCTCCTTCCTTTAAGTTCCTAGACTTAACCTTTTTGTTGAAAGCCCGGGCAATTCTGCGCTGATATCCTTGGACGTGGTACAGTGCTTTCAGCCTTCTCTCGTCAAAAAGCATGAGTTCCTCGAATCTGCTCTGCTGCCAATCTGCCTCGGCTATTTGACACTCAGCCAATACTCGCAACGACGGAACCTCAATCTCAATAGGTAGAACGGCCTCCATCCCATAGACTAATGAATACAGAGTCGCCCCAGTAGAAGTTCTGATTGAAGTCCGGTAGCCCCACAGAGCGAATGGCAACTTATCTGGCCAGTCCCGATAGGTTTCCACCATCTTCTGCAATATGTGTTTGATGTTCTTGTTGGCGGCCTTAACTGCTCCGTTGGTTTGCGGCCGGTATGTGGATGACTTATGAAAAGCCACATTGTATTTTTCCAACAAATCAATCACCTCTTTCTTGAAGTGGGAACCATTGTCTGAAATAATCTCATTCGGGACTTCGTAACGGCAGATGATGTTGTTTCTGATAAACTTTGCGACATGCGAAGCCTTCAACACCGCATAAGACTGGGCCTCGACCCATTTTGTAAAATAATCTATCGCTACCAAGATGAACTCGTGCCCATTCGACCCTTTTGGAGTAACAGCCCCAATCACATCAATTCCCCAAATTGAAAATGGCCATGGCGATGTCATGTTGTACAGCTTTGACAGCGGGATGTTCATGCGATTCGCATGGATCTGACATTTGTGGCATCGCCGAATAAAGCCGATACAATCCTCCTCCATGGTGGACCAATAGTAACCCTGTCTGTGGATCTTCCGTGCTAGCATTACCCCATTCATATGTGCTCCACATTCTCCTCCGTGGATGGCCTCCATCAGGCGCTTCGACTCTTCAGCTTCTACACAGAGCTTATGCATTCCCAGATGGCCTCTCTTATACAACTTACCCCCGCAGATGATAAACTAAACAGCCATTCTTCTGATTGCCCTCTTATCCTTGGCATTTTCCCCTGGTGGATACGTCTCCTTCTCCAAGAAGTTCCAAATGTCGTAATACCAAGGGTTTTCGTCCTGAACCTCATCTATGGCAGATATTGACTCATACGCTGGCGCAAACTTCTGGTCAATGATGGCTGGACGCATCCGGACTCCAGACGGGATGTCTATCATGGAAGATAGAGTTGCTAAAGAATCTACGAACCTGTTGTTCTCTCTTACTAGATGAGTGAATTTTAGCTTCTCAAACCGAGGAATTAACAAATCCAGGGTCTGGTGGTAAACTATCATCTTTTCTTCCTTGACTTTCCAGTCTCCTTTTGCTTGAGACACAACAAGGTTCGAATCCCCAATGACGTCCAATCGTCTTGCCCCTATTTCTAGGGCTGCTTCTAGACCGGCAATACATGCCTCATATTCTGCCTCATTGTTCGAGACTTTGAACCGGAGCTTGAATGCTAAAGGGATACGGGAAGTGTCGGGCGCTATCAGCAACACCCCTATCCCATACCCGTACTGATTTGACGCTCCGTCAAAGTACATCGTCCAAGTTTCATCTTCAATGTGCAGAATGGCCTCAATCTGGGAATAGGTACTCAACCGCTTCATCCCCTTCAACCGGGTGGTCGGCAAGGAACTCTGCTACCGCTCTTCCTTTTACTGACTTGCGCGTCACATACTTCAGATCAAATTTGGAAAGCAACAGCAGCCAACAAGATAGCCTACCCGTAAGTGCTGGTTTCTCGAAAAGATATTTGATGGGATCGAGTCGCGAAACCAGCATTACAGAGTAAGCTAACAGGTAGTGCCGCAGCTTCCTGGTAGCCCAGACCAAGGCCAAACAAGCCTTCTCCAGCGGAGTGTAGCGGGTCTCGTAATCCAACATCTTCTTGCTTAGATAGTAGATGGCCCTTTCCACTTTGTCTTCTGACTCTTGTGCGAGCATGCAGCTCATGGTAGTCTCAGTTACTGAAAGGTACAATATCAACGGTTTCCCCGGCTCTGGTGGTGACAATACGGGCGGGTTTTGTAAATATTCTTTAATCTGTTCAAAAGCTGCTTGGCATCGGCCGTCACATTGGAACTTTTTTCCTTTCTTCAGGAGACCAAAAAGTGGTTCACAAGTCAAGGTTAGTTTTGAAATAAACCGTCTTATGAATTGCACTTTACCCAGAAAGCCTCGCACCTCCTTTTTAGTCATTGGTGGTGGCATTTCTAAGATGGCCTTGATTTTGGAAGGGTCGGCTTCGATTCCCCTTTGCGTAATCAGAAACCCCAGCATTTTTCCCGCTGTAACACCAAATGTACACTTCTGAGGATTCAACAGCAGCCGAAATTCTCTGATCCTTTGGAAAAACCTTTGTAAGGCAGTGTAGTGGCCCTCTCTTTCTTTGGATTTGACAATCATGTCATCCACGTACACCTCAACCTCTTTGTGGATCATGTCGTGCAATATTGTGGTTGCAGCCCGTTGATATGTAGCTCCAGCGTTCTTCAACCCAAACGGCATTACTCTGTAGCAGTATGTACCCCACGGGGTGGTAAAAGCAGTCTTCTCCCGGTCTTTGGGTGCCATTACTATCTGATTATAACCTGAGAAGCCATCCATAAACGAAAGCAAAGCATGCCCCGCTGTGAAATCTACCAGCTCATCGATGTGCGGCAAGGGAAAGTCATCCTTCGGACTAGCTCTGTTCAAATCCCTGAAGTCCACGCATACTTGGATTATGTCATCCTTCTTCGGCACTGGAACAATGTTGGCCAACCAAGTCGGGTATTCGGATACCAGCAGGAAGCCTGCATCGATTTGCTTGGTAACCTCTTCCTTAATCTTGATGGCCCAATCAGGGCGGATCCTCCTGAGTTTCTGTTTGACAGGTCGGGCCTCGGGGTCAAGAGGGATCCGGTGCTGTACAATCTCAGGATCGATTCCAGGCATGTCTTCGTAGGACCACGCGAAAACAACTTTGAAATCTTTTAATAAAGCGACTAAGCGCTCGCGTTCCTCCGAAGACAACGTGGACCCGATCTGGACCAGCCGCGGGTCCTTCACAGTAATGATTTCATCAATTAGGGGTTTGACAAACCTTTCCTACTCTTGTTCAATTAAACGTTGTAAAACCGGAGGAATTTCGTCCTCGTCGTTTTCGTCAAAATTTTGAAAGTCCTGATTTAAGCAATAAATCAAAGGCACAGAAGAGTACTCGAAAACCACATTCACCTCATTCTCATTAAATGCTTCCAAACTGTCCAATTCTTCTGTTACAACAGACTCAAAAGAGAAAGAAAAAGACGACCTGGACAGGACTGTGGCATCCAGGTTATCACTCCCAGGAATACCAGACTCAGACTCAGTTGAGCTGGAACCTGATTCCGACTCACAAAACTCGGTGGAATCAGATTCCGGCTCACTACCTGACCCGGTGCTGCTGGATAGAAATCCCTCCTTGTACTGCCAGGTGAGGGAGGGTGCGATGGATGCATCCAAAATAGTTGACGGTAGGCCCGCAGCCGTTTCATTCCCGATCATGGAAACCGAGAAGTTATCCCCCAAGCACAACTGGTCGATTGAAGGATCTGAAAGTAGACATGCCAGTGCTACCCCCATTTCAAGTTCGGTGTCCTCAGGCTCCATTTTTCTGCTCTACTCAATCTTAACTGTCGGGTCTGTCTGCTTTTCAGCAACATCATCCCCAAGTAACTGTAGGTCAAAGAAAATTTCGAACCCCGGTACGCGCTTCTTCTCCGCGTTCAGCCACGGCTCCGGAAAGCCACAGAATGGAAAATCCTCCCCCTCCCGGACGAAGCGTCCGTTTAGGGTACCCTGGATGGGCCGGTGCATCAACTCAAAGGGTTTTCCCATCTGTTTCACTCTGGCTCTTCCAGCCATCTCTTTTCCTTTTCTTACCCAATCCTCCTTGGTGGGCAGATAACCCAAGCCAAAGGTATGGGGGTTGTGTGGCACTTCGACCAATGCTGCGACGCCCTTGTGGCCGCTCTTTCCTAATCCCATCCCGAGGATGTGTTGGAGCTTGTTCATGAGATACACTGCTTGGGCACTGACATATATCCCTTCATTAGCAGCCATGATGTTCTGTACAACCTGAGCCTCAGCTAGGGTAAAACCTGATATGAACACATCTTCCATGCCATGCTCGATTTCTAGAACAGGCGTGGATACCTCCGGTGGTGGATGGATTGATGAATTTCCGAAGACAATGGCTACTCCCTTCCCATAGGGGTATTTCACCATTTGATGCAAAGTGGATCATATCGCCTTCACCTGATGCAGCCACGGCCGCCCCAAAAGCAAATTGAAAGTTGCGGGAACCTCTAAGACATGGAAATCTATCTCGTGCTGTCCCGGCCCAACCTTTGTCTGGATTTTGGCAATCCCCATCACCTCTCTGCTGGTGTTATCGTAGGCTCTGATCACTTGAGTAGTTGGCACGAAGTCCGCGGGCTTCATCCCGATTGCATATGCTGTTCTGGTTGGGCAGACGTTGATGGCGGATCCGGTATCAACAAGAACCACCGGTATCCATTTGTCCTTACACTCCACAGAGATCTATAGCGGCTTGTTATGGTCTTCCCCCTCGGGCGGCAATTCCTTGTTAGAAAAAGTCAGTGTCGGGGTAGCTCCTCCCGGAAAGACTAATCCCACCAGCTATTCTGGCGTGGTTTCTATCGAAAGCTTGGCTTTGTCCATAGCTGTCAGGACAGCCTGTCTATGTACCCATGATGCCATGAGCAGTCCCCAGATGGAGATGTCTGCTTGTATCTTTTTTAGCTATTTGAGTACAGCTTCTTCCTCAAGTTGCTTCTCCTTTTGCTTCTCAGCCTCTCTATCCTTCCCCGAGGCCTCTGGTTGATCCAGGTACGGGGGTTTGAAGTACCGCCCACTCCGCGTCATGTGGTCGACCTCTCCAAGGTACCAGGTGTCATCAGGCTGGTTGTTCCCCCAATCTTCGTCTGTATGGGCGAGACATAAATCTTCATCCTCCCACCACATTCCATCAGCAGCCGACCGACACCTGTCCGGCTCTGGTATGACTGTTCTCGTACTCACGGCACCTTCCATCCATATGCCCGCAGCATTCTCGGTTCCTGTGCACACAGCAGTTTCAGTCTCCACATGGGCCTTGGCTTTCCTGATTCTCTCGGAATCTTCAAACCTCTCTTGTTCCAACTGTACCGATGTCTGTTCCAACTGCATCAGTGCGGCTATTTGATCAATAGCTCCTGTATTCACAATGTCTGAATTTCGAGTGAAATTCTTAGTGCCGGCGCTCTCCGGCGGTTCATTCTGACTCGCCCCTGCCGGGCCCTGTTCTGGTTGGAATTCTTCCACTACATCTGGTTGATCATCCAGCCAGCCGGTAACCTCTGCAGATCCCTCATAATCAAACAAGTTGACTGCTGCGTCCTCTTGGTCATTGAAAAACTGGAGGTTGGCGAAGTCTTCTTCCACAGCCATCAAATCATCTGTTCCCTGTCCCAAACTATTCCCTTGGATCATACACAGCTCTCCCCCTGTTGGTAGTTCCACCTCTGACCTATCCTGGTCTATTGACAAAATGTAGTCACTCGGACTATATGCCTTCTCAACGCAGCTCCCAGATTCCATAGACTCTGGCTTAACAATCCTTTCCTCCTTTGGGATCTCCTCTCTCCTGTCCTCAGCAGTCACCACCGCTGGCTTGGGTTGGGTTATGGAGATGTCCATCATGCACAAGTTGGTGCAATCGGGAAGAAACATCTCCGGCTTAGGCAGATGGGAAGGAGTGATGTAGATGCTAGGATCGTAAGGCATGACCCCAGTTTGGATGAAGTTGATTCTTTTGGGTGGTGGAGCTTGGTTATGTGTGGGGAGAGGGTTTGTAGTAACGTTGGGTTTCTCAGGAGGCAAAATCACCTCGTTATTGATGAGATCTTGAATCTCATGACGTAGTCGGAAACACAGATCGGTGTCATGACCGTGCTGTTGGTGAAATGCACAATACTTGGCTGGGTTGTGGGTAGGGGGAAGTCTTTCTGGTAAGGGTCGCGGCTCTAAGGGCTTCAAGTGCCCTTTCCTGATTAAGACCCCCAGAGCTTTGGACAGGGGCATGTATAGTGGAGCGAAGGTTCTGGTATTTTTGGGTGGGTATTTGGCTGTTTGCGAGTTGCTTCCGAACGCACCGGAGAATGGCGCAGCCGCCGTGGTTCTCGGAGGGGGGTTAGTGGTGACCATGCTCACTTCGGAGGCTCTTGTAGTCGTAGGGCCGCCCGGGCCTGTATTGCTGCTGCGATTGAAAGTTCTTCGGGGTTGCTCCCGATCATTATCAATTAAGCCTTGTTTCAAGGCATCCTCGATCTGTACCCCCATTTCATGCAGGTCAGAAAAAGTAGGGAAGGGGAGTACGATCATCTTTTGCATCAACTTCGGCTGAAGATTGCGCACAATCATCCGAATTTGGTCTTTGTCCGTAGGCCTTAAGGTCATCATCGAAGCCTTGGCCCACCATCTGGTCACAAATTCTGAAAAACTCTTTTTGGGCTCTTGTCTTGTCGTCTCGAGAACACGGGTTGTAATCTCAATTTGTGTATTGTATGAGTACTGCGCAATGAAGGCCTCAGCCATCTCATCCCAATTTCTCTTAACATCATCTTCTAACTTGGCATACCATATAGCCGCCACACCCGACAAGGTCCGGCCGAACAAAGACAGCTTCTGAAGCCTACTGAGGCCCATTGGCCTTAGGATATCTGAAAACAGTCTCAGGTGCACCATGGGGTCCCAGGACCCATCAAATCGATCAATATGAGGAATTTTGAATCTGTCGGGCAGCGTCACAGCTGCATCGGTGTATCCATCTTCAATGTCAGGGATGGTCTTAACCCCCTGGGATCTCTTGAACAGCTTTTCAAGCTTGCTCAACTTCAGTGCGGTAGGATCAGTCTCAAACTCAAAGGGAGAGTCCGGTAGGTTGGTGGGTGTTTTGGATAACTGGGGTTGGATGTGGGGTAGGATCGGGGGTGGAGGTGGTCCTGTGGGAATGTCCGTATCATTCTGAACATTAGCTGTCTCCCCGGGGGTTGGAATTCCTGGTGGAGGAGGAGCTTGTTGCGAAACAGATGCTCCAGCTTGCTGCTGTAACCTCACGATTAGCTCTGCTTGCTCATTCACAACTGTGCCTGTTGCCTGGCAAACTCTGCCTGTCGGACAGCATCCTGCTACATCACTTTCATATTCTCCTGGAGGTGGCGCACCATCTCCTCTAAACTGGCCATACTATTCTGCTCGGGTTGAATTGCCGGTATATATTCCCTCTCTGTAGGTAAAGCAGAACCCTAGTCCCTACTGAACTCAGGTGGGGTAGATAAGGCCCTCTGAACTGGTTGCTGTACTGATGCCCTCTGCCTAACTGCCCTTCGTCTAGTAACTGGGGGTAGAGAGTGATACACGGGTTGTCCGTCTACCAGATCCTCAGATCGATGGAGCCGACGACCTCTAGTCCAGAGTACTTGGGGAATATCTACTGGGTCAGAAGCAATTATGCTCAACTACCTAGTAAAAAAAGATAAATAAAGCGTATAAATAAACAGACAATTGGACAGCATAACGGCGTAAAATAAATACACAACACACAGTCGGGCATACAACACACGGTTGATAAGCTGAATATACGCTGTCCTCAAATACTGATCACTGTCCCTGAATCACTGTCCCCGAAGACTGAATCGGATACCCGCAGATAACTGATTCTCAAACACTGACTGATGCCCGCAGGCCTGATGCCCAAACTGATAAACTGATACATGCATTTCCCTGTAGAGACGCACTCTAACAGCACATAACAGATAAGAGAGAACCAAAACACCCCTATGTTGGGGTAGGGTTTCCCTGTCCTACTTTGTCAGGAGCTAAGGTTTCACTACGCACGCAAGCCGGTTTCAAACAACCTATGATCGGGTAAGCAACCTGTCCTAGTTTTGGAATGGTCACTATGGATTCCGAATATGCACTAGGTCGAATGGTCAAAAAGGGTGCCCCGGTAAAACCGGGGTTTGTGTTCCCATGCTGTCAGAGCCTATAACCGGTCAGCCTTATGGTCATGCCTTGACAAGACAAGCCTCCGGCAAACCGTTCAGGAATGGCAGATGGCAAACACGGTGTCCTAGGCGCACCAATGCACATGCAATGCAAAGAGACACATAAACGAAATTAAAACAGGATATCATGAGTCGAGTCAAGCTCTCTAAATCTCCCCAGCAGAGTCGCCAGAAACTGTAGACGTCCCCGAACGCCCCGGGAGGGTGCGACTCCCCCCCGTTCCGTTCGTTTTTTGCGGGTCTACTACAATTCGGACTCAAATTGTCACGGTTCTTAATCTTGAAACAAAGAGTCCAAATCCAGCAAATCGTTTGAGAAAACAGATTTTTAGAAAAGAAGTGCCAAACATGGACTGCTTTCCCAGATACAGAGTCGCCACCTAAATATTTTATTTTGGGGAAATTTAGGAAACCCTGACTCGGTGCCAAAGGCCACGTGTTCGTCATCACCAAAGTTGCTCGGCTCGGGAACTTGGGTACGATTGAGGAAGGTCAGCTATGAGCACCCCCTCTCGCCCGGTCCGAAGACCGGCCTCTACTAACCGTGATATCCAATTTTGAAACGTTATGTGTTCTTATTCCGGTTATTAGCCTAGAATTACTATGTTATGCGCACAGCAAACAAGTATAGATCAAATCGCCTAGATTGGAACAAAACATTACATGTTTGTTTTGAAAATGGTTTGCTACTCGCAAGTAGGCTAAAATGCGGATTTTGCCACTCTCAAGTGGGCTTTTAGAAAAGATGGTTTTGCCACTATCTAGTGGGCTTAAAACTCACAGTTTTAATGCATTACACCAATTTAGGTAATTCAACCTCCATCCACAGGCATTCAAGCAGTTATATCACATAAGCAGCTAGCCTCATGGTAATCATGCTGTTATGGCAACACTCACACGCATGCGGTATGCTAAAGCATAAAAGCTTACCTAGTACTCCAAGCCAAAACAGAAACTAGTTAGTAATCATGCATGATCCTAGTTCATGTTAAATGGCTAATGCATCACTGGCAAAATGCAACTACAAATGGGCCTCGGCTATCCTAAACATGGCATGTGGAATGCTATAAATAACACGTATTCAATTTGGAATTGAAGTACGATGCAGTTTGTATGATGTGCCGAGCCCGATGCATGCAAAATAGATGAATGAATGCAAACATACTTTCATACTGTTATGCTAATTTGAATATGCCCTAGTCTACCATCATAAGCAGGTAAATAAAAGGGAAGAAAGACGTGAGGTTGGAAAACATACACACACTCACGCACGCTTATTACAAACACGCCCTCACACGGAGGGATCAAAAGAATATACAGTCCAAATAATAAATAAATTAATTATTACAAAATTCCCAATTAATTATCAAAATGAATGCAAAACGAAAGGTGGCCACAGCCCTGCCTCGGGATACGCGAATGATGCATGCTTGATCCATCCTGCCCGGAAACCCGTTGCCATAAGCAACTACTGCCTCTGTTTTCACTGCCTGGCTCCTCTGAAAACTGCCAAAGTCCCAGGGTATCTTCTATGAACACTGCAGAACACCATCGGCTGGAGGGAAATGCCCACCGGCCATATAAAAATTGCCATCGACTGTTGATGAATTTATTGGCCACTCACCAATGGCCGGTCGGCACTAAATGTTGCCAGTCGACAAAAACTTCCTGCAGAAAACAGTTTTGACAGCAACAGAGGACAGGTAGTGCATGGCATAGAATTTCAAGCATATGTAAGCATGGTCATGTTCCCCATCATGTATTGAACTCAGGAGAGCATGGCCGTTGATCCTAGGGCCATCAATTGTGCATTTTGATACATGATGGCCTAAGAGGCCAAGGTTGCATTTCAATGAAGATGCATGCAACACACAAATGAAGACCAAGACCCTATCATGTCAAGGTCAAGGGCCTCGGTGACCGAGAGTTAAGACGTGTTACATCACTTGTAGTATGAGCACTTCTCACCCTCACACTTGGTTTGACACCCCAAACCAAGCAATGCAATGCGTGTTATGCAAACATGGCTCAAAGATGCAAGGCATGCCAAATACAATGCAACCTATCATGGCAAGTATGCAATGCTAGACATGCAAGATGCAAATACAATGCAAACATGGACAATCTAGGCAATAGGACCATCATGTTACAACACCTAATGAATCAATCATGCAACAAACATGAGGCAAGCATGCAATAGTGGACTTAAACCATAAAGGGGCAGACCTCAATCCACCCCAAAACAGTGGCCAAAAGTGCCTCAAATAATGGACAATTGTTCATGCCAACATGCAAATCAAAAGGGCCTAAAGCTAAGGCATACAATGGAGCAATTAACTACCATCACCAAGACCACTCATGGCATGGGTTATTCAGCCAAAAAACAGAGCTTCAATGCACCAAAACACACCCCAAAATCCAATGATATGGCAGCCCAAATGCCTAAAACATACAAGCATGCACAATGCCTATTTCAAAGCATAAGAGACCAACATTTCAAAACATGAAAGAGGTGATAAATGAAGACATATAAGCATGGTATAGGGACTGAAATAGCATGTTAAATGATTCCAAATCACTAAAGTAGCCTAACCAATGCATGTTTAGGACTCACATCTCAAGGCTTACAAGCCTTAATGCAAAGCAACTATGTCAAACATGCCAAACATGACAAAATTAGTGGCCAACAGACCTAGAGCATGATAAAATAATGCTAATACCTTCATGAAATTAGGCTAACACATGCAAAAACCATGGCCTAAACACAAGATGCATTTCTATGCCAAATAGAGGGATGCAAAGCAAGTATAATATGCATGAAAGAGGCCAACAAATCCACATGAGACAGAGGTAAAATATGCTCCAAAACATCCAAATAAGCTCTGAAATGAAGCCATACAAGGCTAGACATGCATGCTACCATGTGAGCCAAGAATATGCAAAAATGAAACACAAAGGGAAAAGGGGTGTCCCTCCCCTATGCAAGACTTCAAACCATCTTCTTCACCACTGAAAATCCACTGGATCTCAGTGGTGAGAAGGCCAATACAACAAAGTAAACAAGGCTTAAAGAAAAGGCACCAAAAGAGGCCAAAAGAGGCCTAAGAGGGGGGGTTCGACCCCAAACCACAAAACACCCTCAATGAAAGTTCTTAGGCATGAAAATATAATACTTTTTTATGTTATACACAAACCCTAAATCAGCATGCAAGGCAGGTAAAAAGCTGTTGCAAAAATGGGGAATCTAAAGCAAAGTGATTACCCTTGAAGACCCCTTGAAGAACAGTTGGTCCAGCCACCCTCTATTGACCAAAATCAGTCCAAAACCTCAACAAACAACCCTCAATGCCTCTCAATCTCGGAGCAAGGTGTAATGGTGTGTGTATTAGTGCAAAAGTAAGGTCAAAATGCACTTTTAGGCTTCCAAACACACCCTAAGGATGAGAGAGAGGGAGATATAGAGAGAGAGGATGATATATCAGATATATGTGTATAGAAGCTCTGGTTTTTTGGTTCAAAAGCTCTAACCCCTCACAATGGGAGAGGATGAGTGCTTATATAGGCAAAGAAAAGGTTCTAGGCTTCTCCAAGAAGCCAAATAAAAAGGGGCAAAGGGTGTAAATGGCTCATGGCTTCTTGAAGAAGCTGGGACAGCTGGCTTCTCCAAGAAGCTGGGACAGCGAGGGTGTGTATCACATGATTAAAATGTGTATAAATTAAGTTTCCATTCCTTTCTTCATTTCACTAGATTAGAAACTGTCTCTCTTTGGTTTTCTCTCATCTTTCCCTGTAATGGGTCGAATTAAATTCGATTTATTTATTTTTCGGTATCTGTTTAGTAATCTTCTTAATAAATTTGCAAGTTCGGGTATCGATTGGAGTTGAATTGGTATGAATTTCCAAATAATTTAATTGTATTCTTTTTATTATTATAGTTGTGGTATCATGGATCATTCTATTTAAATTGGTGAAAATAAATTATATTACTTTTCAATTTTGACTTCATGAGGCCAAATCGGCAATTTTTTTTTGAGTTTTAATTATTCTTAGGTATTGAGTATTAAATGCGGATATAAATTTAAATTTTTGGATCTTATCTGATTAGCCCATGTTTAATTACTTTGGCTCATATTCAATTATGTAAATGGGAAGAACCATCTTGAGTCCATTTGAAATTAATGCATACTCTAGTCTCACTTGGTGAATTATTTTAAATTATTAAATTTCATTCTTTTGGACCTGATTGATAGAATTACAACTCATTTGTAATTATCAGTTATTACTTATTTTATTACTATGAGAGAGTTGCAAATATTTATGGTGCATCTCACCAAATGAAAATTTTATATTTTGTGGTAAGAAATAAAGATTATAATATTTTATGATCTAAATGATAAAATCTTATGGTATTATTATATTCTTCTTTAATGATATACAAATATATATGTACATAAACATATCTAGATAATTGTATGTTAAAAAAAAATTAAAATAGAAACAAAGGAGGCAACCCACATGGAGGCTACCCCCTTTTTCCTTCCCTCACTTCTCTCTCTTTTCTTATTCATTGTTCTTTGATAGAGAGGTTCTCTCTCTCTCTCTCTTGGCTCTCCCTCATTTTGTCTCTCTACTCTTTTTCGCTCTTCATTCTCTCTACTAAACCCACAAACTCTTGTATTTTCTTTAATCCACACAAATCCATAAACACTTTGACCCTAATTCTTGGCAAATTGATGAGCATCTCGAGAGGAGCATTTTGTCCCGTGGAGATCAAAATCCAACAATGTTGAATTTTGGGATTTTCATTTATTTTCTCTCATAAGTTTTGAGGTAGAGAATTTCTAAACATAGTGTATGTGTTTTAACTCTATTATTTGTTATTTTGATGAGTTGGAATTATCTTGAGGTTAGGGTTTTGTTATCTTATATTTATTGCATAAATAAAAAGAGGGATTTCTTAAAATCTTCTTGAAGATTTCTTTTGCTTGTTAAAGATGATGAGATGTCTCAAGTTGCTTTGGAAGAACTAATGATCAAGAAAGAGGAAGAACTCAAGTGTGCTATGGCAACCATTGGTCTTTGGAACAGAGGATCAAAGACTTTGGACAATATCATTGGGTCTCAACAAATTTGTTCTGACAAGAGTAGCATTGGCTTTGGTGATAACAAAGAGCAAAAACAGAGTGCATCTACATCTCATGATACAAGAACTCAAGGAAAAGGAGAACAAAAAATTCAACATGAGGATGGACTTCTCAAACTTCCTAGAGTTGGTAAGGTAAAAGAAAAAAAGGTACACCCTGTACATCCTGTTTTTATTTGTCATCATTGTGGTATGCATGGTCATATTCGCCCTTATTGTTATAAGTTGCATGGGAGAGTGTATTTGCCTAGACCTATGAATAGGAAGTTGGAAACCATGTCTTGGGTTCTCATTGAAAGGGAAGGGAACCACAACGTCAAGACACTACCCAAAAACCGCAATGCTCACAACTTTGTTTATACTAAAGCTGTTTGGCTGAGAAAACTTGACTTGTGTTAATCTGTTTATTTGTTTTAGTTTTTGGGTTTATGTGTGCTTGTTCGCTTTCTGACTTGTTTTGTTTAAAAAAAAAAAAAATGTGTGCATGTTCGTTTTTTTGTCTTGCTTTGGTTAAGAAAAAAAATTAAAAAAATCCAAAAAGATTTTCTTAGTATGGTTTTGCAAGCTTGAAATTTTTTAGTGGTCCTTGATGCATATTGGAATTGATGAGAATATCCATTACATATTACCATGTGTGTACTTTCTGTGGTCATTACTCATTTTGGAGTGTGTATTTTTTGATTAGTATGTCTCATTCTGTACACACTCTTGGATTAGCAAATTTTGGAGTCTTCCATCTTAGTGATCATTTTTTTTCTATGGACTTCTGACATTGTATCTTTTGCTTTCTAGAAGAATTGACCTATACTAGCATACCATGGGTGATGTTAAGTCTCTTAACCACCTTCCATCTTTTTGCATCTCCATGGCTTTCCCCTCTATTCTTTGTAGTCCAGGCATGAGGAAAAGGCTACCTCAGAGTCACCAACCAGGCCATCCTTATTATATCCATGCTTCTCTGGTTCAGTTTCCATACTCTTGAGCGTGTCAGCCGCCAATGAGTGTGCAAAAGAAAGAAAAAAAAAATGTGCAAAAGAAAGAAAAGAAAAAAAAATGTGAAAAAAAAAAGACTCATTGATTGAGGGGGAGCCTCCGTCTTTACTCACCAAATACCCCTTGATTCCTAGTGGTTTGACTTTCCTTAGTTGTGCTTAGATTCTCTTATCGGAGGTCCAGCTATCAGATCACTACTAGGATTTGAATCTCGTGTTTGTCGAACTCCAAGAGTCACACATACACTTTTCTCATGGGATCTATGCTTTTCACATAATGCATCACTTTCTTTTATGAGGAATTTTCTAAAGGCTGTGCACATTGTGTTTTCAAGTAATTGTGCTTCTTGGATAATCTTGTGTGTTTCAAGTTACAAATTTAAAATTTCTTGCTTGCTCCACCATATTATTTTTGTCGTTTTTTTTTTCTTGTTCATTGTTTTAGTGAGGGGGAGTTTGGTTTATCATTGCAAGAGTTTGTTAGCATGAACACTTTGTTTTGTTTGGTACGGGAGATTGGTATTAGTTGGTTTGCATGTTGCTTTGCATTGGCTTCTTTATTGTTTGAGCTTCCTTTGTCAATTCGTGAAAAAAAAAGAGGGGGGATTAATGTTGTCCGGTGTGTCATGTATTCATGTCATGTGTCGGGTGCATAAGTCTTAGTTTTCATCTATCCATGCTACATGTTCTTAAAATCTTCAAGCCGCATCTATTCATGTTTTCCATCTCATGCTTCAAGATAATCTTGTCATATGTTTATTGCTTTTTCATATACTCTTGTGGCACTAATAGTTGTTTTGGAGATTGTGGCATTAATAGTTGTTTTGCAGATCTTGACCGTCAGAAAGAAGTTTGCATTTGTTGGCTGTAATGGGTTGGGGTGATTAGGATTTTATTTGTTAGGTGTGTTTTGTCACAGCATTGCCAAATGGGGAGATTGTTAGGTTTTATTCTTGGCAATCCCGTTTGACAAGGATTTCTATAAGAAGTTGGTTTTCTTCCAAAACTAGGATTACTTTGGATTTCTATAAGTAATTGGATTTCTCCCAAAACTAGGATTACTTTGGATTTCTATAAGTAATTGGATTTCTCCCAAAACTAGGATTACTTTGGATTTCTATAAGTAGTTGGTTTTTTTCCAAAAAACTAAACCACTCTTCAGATCTACTTGGAGGTTTTCTAAGGTTTTCTTCTGGAGCATTTTTGTGAGTTTTCCTTGATAAATTTGAATGAGTATTAAACTCATGAATTGAGAAGCATACATCAAGGAGGTTGATCAAATACAAAAGAGAGAGTTGTTCTTCGGTGGATTCTGAAGAATTTGAGCCCGAAACTTTAGTGGATTCTGGAGTGGCTCATCATCAAGACAATTCCAAGGTGAAGACGGGGTTGGAAGAGGCACATAGAGGTTGGTTCAATTCGGGCGTGGATTCGCTATGTAATTGAGAGTATACCTGTGTAATTCCTTTATGTCTTTTTAGTGGATTATTTTGTGGCTTTTGCCCGTGGTTTTTTATCACAATTGGAGGTGTCCAATTGTGGTTTTTCCATGTAAAATCGTTGTGTCGATTTGTCTTGATTGTTTGATTGGGATTGTTATATACTGCTTAAAATTGATACATAATCACAAATCAACATCTAGGGGATTTCTAGATTTTTCAAAGACTTTTTCAATCGACAAACGTTTCCTACATACTCCCTTGCAGCTCGAAAATTCGGGTGGAAAATCCAATAAATAGTCTCAAGTAAGTCTCCATGTAGAAAGGCTTTCTTGACATCCAGTTGATCCAAGAATGAGAGGCAACAAAGTAAATAACAAGATGAATAGAATTAAGCTAGGCGACCGGTGGAAAAGTAGCCCCAAAATTCTTGCTAGGAATATGAGAGCAAAGCCCTTGGTAACCAGCCTCGCTTTGTAGCGGTCCACAGTGCCATCTGCCAAATACTTAATAGTGAACACCCATTTGTAGCCAATAGTCTGTTCGCCAGAGGGAAGAGAAGCCGCCATGTCTAATTGTGTTCCAAAGCTACCATCTTTGTTTGCATAGCAGTGACCCACTTGGGATTCTGGAGAGCTTCTGACATAGAACAAAGAATAGTTTCCAACTCAAGCTTGCTAAGAAAAGACTGACAAGTAAGGGTAACACTGTCATAAGAAAGATACTGGGAAATAGGATTGTTAGTACTACTAAAATAAGCAAGACGATCAAGGGGATGTCTTTTACAAGGAGGGTTGCGATGAAGAACAGTAACCAAAGGAGAAGAATTACCTGACCTATGAATCGGAGAGGATGGTGGCAGAGGACGAGAGCGACGAGAATATACCTACAATGGAGGAGGAGAACGAGAAGGAACCTTAGTAGGGCCAACCTCAACCTCATAAAGATGGGAATAGGTAGAATAGTAGAATCTATAAATGGGATAGGAGTGGGTAAGGAATCCTTCACCGAAGGATGAGTAGCAAAAAAAAGCACTTCGTCATGAAACGTAACATCACAAGAATGATAGTACCTATAAGTGCTAGGGTCATAACACTGATACCCTTTCAACATGGTGGAATACCCTAGCAAGATGCACCTAATGGCCTTTTCATCTAACTTAGTGTGAGAGGGACTTTTATTCTGGACAAAACAAGTACATCCAAAAACCCGAGGTAATAGAGGAAAAAGAGTCTGGGTAGGAGATAAGACCTAAAGCGGGGCATGGCCTTGCAAGATACGACTAGGAGTCCTGTTAATGAGATAAAAAACGGTGAGGGCATCATTATGCTAGTAAGACATAGGAACATTCATACCCCGAACAAGACAATGAACCATAGACATTATGTGACAGTTTTTTCGTTCAACGACAGGTGAGGGTCCTTAGACATCAGAATGAATAAGGTCAAATACACAAGAAGCACAGTACATATGAGCAATATAAGTAGTACGAGTATGTTTAGCTAAGTCACAGATATCACATTGAAACTTTTGAGTCTTACAAGCTTTATTAAAATATGGGAAAAGCAAACATAAATACTAAAAATTCGCATGACCCAAACAGACATGCCACGATGCTAAAGTTTGAAAAGAAAAAAATAGGAGGATGAATTCTCAAGTAACATAGAAGCTAAAAAACTAGAAAGAGATGGTAGTGGCGAATCCGGTGGGTCTCTAAAGTAATCTAAACCATCTCACTCATATCCCTTACCTAAAATCCTTTTCAAACTCAAGTCTTGTAATAAACAAGAAGTGGGTAAGAAAATAACAGCACAATGAAAGGCCTTGGCAAGTTGACTTACAAACAAGAGATTATATACGAAATTAGGAACATGTAAAACAGAAGAAAGAGTAATATCAGGAGATAAAGTAACACCACCCCAATGGAGAACAGAAGTAGTAGAGCCATCAGCTAGACACACAGTTTGGGTTGTAGCAAGAATGTGAGAAGAAAGTTATGAAAGCTCACTCGTCATGTGATCATTAGCACCAAAATCCAGAACCCAAGTAAGACGTGCAAAGCAAACATCGAAAGCAGTAGGAGTACTTGTAGCCAATGTGATAGCCCAGGATGAAGGCCCGAAGGAAGGAGAAATCAGAGAACCAAGTTGTGCATGAATCTAACCAATTTGAGTCTGAAGGAGGTGCAAATCGGAAACTTGGGACAATCTCCACAATAGCAACAATGCGAGATGAGCCAAATGGGTGAGCATAGGAAAATCACTCTCTTAACTCAGGATGGAGTTTGAAGCGGTGAGCCTTAACATGGCCCGATTCTCCATAATGATGACAAGTGACCCTTTAGTAGAAGAATGAGCCCGAGAGCTAACGGTAAGAGACATCTAATCAGAGGTAGTAGGTAGTTCAGAAATAGCAGAAGAGGCAGGCTGGACTAAACGGCTTCAATGCTCCTCACTATGAATAGTAGCAAAAGCCTCATAAAGAGAAGACATAGGTAATGTGTTTAAAATCTGAATCCGAAGAGACTTATACTCAGAAGTTAAACCCATCAGAAATTGGTAGGTGTGTTGGCAAGCAAGCCGCTTGGTAACAATAGAGGCAGCCTCTACAGAAAAATCACTCAAATGCTCATATTGAGCCAACTTCTCCCAACGAGCCTGTAGATACCCAAAAAAACCAGCCACTGAAAGACCCAAAGTTGACTGAGATGCATGAGAGATATCCTGATAAAGCTCAAAATGCGAACATCATTATGAGCATGAGCATATGTCTAAGTTAAGGCATGCCATAAGTTTTGGACAGTATCACAATATGGGAACATATGATAGATAGAAGTCTCCATGGAATTGAACATCCATCCCAAAGTGGTACAATTGTCAATATCCGATTGACTACACTTGGGATTCGTTGCTGGTGGCTAAGTTTATGTAGAAAACAACCAATGTGACTTTCTCGTTGCCCCTAAATGGACTTTAAGGGAACGGCTCCTAGCTGCAACATTCTTTCCATTCAACAAACAGTAGTAATACGATGAATAAATGCTTGTTGGGACAAGGAATAATCTACAGTAATCGGCTTACTAGGGCTCTCAGGTACAATATCAGAAGTAACCTCAAACATGATGATAACTAAAGGAATTTGCAACATGTATAGTTAACAATATAGAATAATACACAAAACAACAAAAATACCTCTAACCCGGAAGCCGGAATCACCAATAAAGAAGCCAGAGAAAACAACATACACCAAGATGTGCTACCAAACAACCTGGTAGCAAAATGAGCAAAGAAATACAGACAAGTGCTTACCACATCAGCACACGAGCTTCAACCAATTAGAGACGAAGATCACAACCAGCAGGTAACAAAAAACAAGAATCTAAGCTACTGTGAGAGGGCTGTGAATGCCAAAACAAGGGCTAAAACCTACCACAGAGGGTTGTGTCACAGCTGAGAATAACTGACTGAACCTGTCGACCACCAAGGTGCGGTGATGGACCTGTCCATAACTAGAAAGACCAACGTAGGGGCTGGGTCTCACACTAGAGGTGCCAACATAGCTCGAGGGCTTACCGAAGCCAAAAAAAAAAGAAAAAAAAGAAGAGAAGAGAAGCGAAGAGAAGGGAAGGGGCTGCCAACTAAGGGGAAGGGTTGCCGGCTGAAAAGGAAGGGCTGCCGGCAGTAATGGTGGTGGTGGAATGAAGAGGGAACTAGGGTTTGGCTTTGATACCAAATAGGAAGAAAAGATTTGGTGTAATTGACATACCTTTGAGACAAGGTTAGTCATGCATATATATTGATGATATATGCAAAGAAAGGAAACGAAATCAAAATCATGGCCTAAACAATGGCCATAAAAATAAGTCCTAATTGATTCTAAATAATTCTAATTCCAGGAATACACTATAACCTTAGTATATCTCAATACGAAATGTGATTGTCTCAACCTAAGCAGACCACAAAGAAACACATTATTTCCATGAAATGCCAAACTAAAACCTTTAAGAGCATCTCCAACGGTAATAGGCATTTTACCTATCTAAACATTACTATAAAGTATACATTTTATTTTGCCTATCAACTGTTTCATGTTTCTGCCCCAACCATGCTCTTTATTTTAGCTATTCATCAAAATACTATTAATTTTATAAAATGCCACATCAGCAACAAAGATGGAGGAAAATAATCCTAATGATTAAATACATTTTGCCTAGCCTTGAAGGCTAGCTACATGTAACTAGTGAATGTGAGTTGAGCTAAAATGCCTAATTACATGTCTAGTGCATTGGAGTTGAAAAAAGTGAGTCATACTAGGCATTTTACTTAACAAGTATTATATGCCTAGTGCATTGGAGATGCTCTAATATGAGAGAGAGAGAGAGAGAGAGAGAGAGAGAGAGAGAGAGAGAGCATTTGGAAAGTAAGTTCCCTTACATATATTTTGGATTGCTTGCAAAAGTTGGAAGTTCACCAACCAGATTGTTGAAACTCAAGTCCCTGCAATAGAAAATAAGCGGCAAGTTACAAAGTGAACAAATTCTACAATTCAAAATATCTTAAATAAATATCTAATCTGGTGTAGATATTATTGGAGGAATACTTTCATGCAAATAGATCCCATAAAACAAATTTTTGTTAGTAATATTACAAGATGGTATTAGACATCTTAATATTTACTGTCGGACCCATTTCATAAAAGTCTAAACTTTTAGACAATAGGTGATCTACCATGGTATTGATTTAAGCAAGTCCTTTATATGACCTGACTAGGTTCAAGTATCATAATGTCATTAATTCCCCTGTTATGTGCTATTGTGGAATTTGTTTTGTTTATGTTAATTTCTATACCCTATTCAAGTTAATTTGTTTAGTTTCGTTGCCTCTCACACGAGAGGTGTTATTTATTTATTTATAGTTTTGTGAGCAAATTGGGGTGTTAGATAGGTTGGGGCACATTGTTGACCCCATTTCATACATATATCTCTTGGCAGGGCTGACCCCGAGTTATTAGGGGCTAAGGTGAATTTTTTAAATTCGACCCTTCATATATCATTATAAAAAAATAAAAAAATAAAAAAAAAATAAAAATTTTTTTTTGGATAAAACAAAAATGATAAAAATTTATTTCTATTACATTACAATTTAACAAAATTTAGATAACAAATATATATATAATAGTTGAACTTCAATTAGTTGAATCGAATCTTTATTTTTTAGCTTACTAATGCTATAAGAACTAAATTGATTGGGGCTAAGGATGAGAATTTTCGACACAACTCAAACAATATATAAAATTAGCAAGTTAGGGTTGACTATTTTTCAACATGAATGACACGACTCAATAACATGAATTATTAGTTATATATTTTAATGTTCACTAAGGGATGCTATAACATTTTTTTAATATTTTATTTAACTCCATCTAACTGAATAAAAAAGTATGTAAAATAATAATTAAGGCCAATATCTTTTTCTCATTTTAAGATATGAATTTTTTGTTACTTATTTTAGAGTCAATCTAGTAAAAATATATAGTAATGAGGCACAATTTTTTTTTTTTTTTAATTAGAATTGAAATCAAACATTCTATGAATAATTTCATTTAGTAGAAATAAATTTTATAAAATTCAACTTATGGGAAAAATTTTAATCTTTCCATACACTTACTAAGCTATTTTTAACTAAAAGTGAAAGTTTTCACATTAAATATCAATTGGACACGAATCAAAATAACACTATACGACAACATGAAAATAAATGGATTGAACTAATATTGAAGTAATTATGAAATAATATATGATACACACACCTAATTGGGGACCCTAAATTTTGTTCAAAATTGTAAATTTCAGATCTGTAGCTCTTGTATCCCAATTTAGGAATTCTTCTCTCTAAAAATTCAATTATCTTTTGATTTTGACTCCATTATTTGGTATAAGACTCTAATCTTAACCTAATTTGTTCCTGATTGATTGGACGTCGCATTCGTCAGTCATGGAAGTGTTGATCTCAGTTTCTGTGGTTTACGAGCTCCTTCAGATTACATCAGGAAGTCCAGACCTCCCAATAGGTGTACAAAAAATGTTTAAAATATCTATTTTTATTGAGTTTAATGACTAAAATACAAATTTTCTATTGATTTTACTAAACAAAAATATACAGATAGTTTAGATTGAAAACAAATCCAAATATTAAGATTTAAATTTATATAATTAAAAATTCAGAATTTATTTTGTTATAAGACTCAAACCTCGAGTTTTTTCTTTGTAATTTCCCCAAGTCTCAAACTGTGGCAAATAAAATAAACTTGACTAATTGCATCAAATTTAATGATTTACATTCAACATGAGTATCTTACAAATATTGTAGGGATTGACTTTGCCAAATAAATTCAGGGATTTGACCACCAAGTGAGCAATTCCGCAGTGTTCTGGAGCAATTAATTTGATTAGACTGCCAAAGTTGACATACAATGAAAGCAGCAGATATAATTTTATTGTGTTAATACATAATGAGAGGCTCACAGGTGTGTCAATGACTGATTATTGACAATGGGGAAATCTCTGGGACTTCCAGTTATGTCAGCAAGCTGCCTGAACAAAGAAATGGAAATGGGAATTTAAAACAGCAAGTTGTAATCAAAATAACTTGAGTGAGGAAACAAAATATATGGCCTCAGCCAGGGGTAAAAAATTACAAGATTCTAAGATTCTTCAATGATTGGAACACTCCGTGACTAACAGGCCATTCAAAATTGTTCCCCATGAGGTACCTATGAAGATCAAAAGTCGAACGTGAAAAATAGGAATCAAACTTCCATGGTGCATACATGGCTAACTTAATCAGACTAGCTCAACTGAATGCTTACAATTCCTCAATATCTTTCCATTGGGCTATGAAAGCAGGTATTTGTCCATTGAAGTTATTCCCGCGGATGTCACTACAAAAGATAAATGAATGAACTTATAAGAGATGGTGCTTACTAACAAAAGTGAAACAAGAAATGTAATATCACATCTACTTACAAATATGTCAGGCCTTTAAGTTGACCAAACGGTTGATGCAAATTTCCACTAAAATTATTATTCGGTAGCGACCTGAAATCAAAAGCGATAACACGATTGTTACAACAATACGAGTCATGAAATATACTTCTCTAGTAGCAGTTGAAATCGTGTTCCTAATCTTCATTATTTTCACTAGTGAAAATTGTTGTTCCCAAGAGTTTCCATGTATACCATTTTTGGGGTACATTTAGAGCATCATCGAATTTTTAGGATTTTTGAATTTTGTAGGTGGGGTCCAAAGTTTTGATTGGGTGCTAATAGCCATTAGAGTTTAACCAAATAAGTTTGAAAATTGAATTTATGGCCTGAGTGCCCTTAAAATAAAAAAATAAAATAAACAAACAACTCAAATGAACAAATAGGGTCCAATATAGAGAAATATTTGTAAATAAATCTATCAGTTTTGTGACATGTATTTTTTAGATTTCAACAATTTAATAATTTTATTAATCTTTAATACAAGGAATTTTACAAGTAACTGATGTAATAGAATTTGAGAAGGTCTTCTACATTGAGTAAAGAATCAAATATAAAGCAAATCAATATTTATAAAAAATTTAACATTTAGAATTTAAACTGCAGCTCCATATAAATTAATGGATTTGAAGGATATGACCATAATTTAAGAACCAATAATTTAGAATTAAGATGGAAAAACCAAATTGGTCTGTTTACTCTGGTAACCAAATAGTCATCAAAGGGAGGCTTACAGATACATAAGATTTGTGAGATGTCCTAGCTCATCGGGAAGTTCCCCTGAGAGCCCATTATCAGATAAATCCCTACAAAAAAAAAAATAATAATAATAATATAAAGTAAAATATTGAGAATAGAATATTTCACTAACAATAAATAAATCATATACGAAACAGGATCAGTAGAGGTTTACAGAGCCGTAAGGTTAGAAAGGCTCCCCAGTTGAGAAGGTATCTGTCCTGACAATAAATTACCATCTAGATACCTGTAATTTATTAACAACAACAACAACAGAAGACCATCATATTACCATCTAGATACCTGTAAAAAAACAATAAACAGTTGAAATTCATTTTACTTATACACTCATATTAATCAATTTAATTTTCACCACACAAATACATTCTAGATAAATTATGGGTTAAAAGAGTGCGGTTCATATCATTTATGGATTACTATTATTGTGTTAAGAGCAATACTAAAAATTTACCCAGAAACATCAATGTGTGTTCAGATTCGTTTTGTACATGAACCGCACAATACACACTTTCAATCTGCACTGCACATTCCATTCTTGACCCAAATCCAGGACAGACTTACTGTTGTGTTAAACCTAATAAAACCTATGTCAGTTGTGCAGAGAGAGAGAGAGAGAGAGGGGGGGGACACGTACAACGTTTGTAGAGATGGAAGAGCACCCAAATCTGGCGGGATTCGACCATTAAAATTGTTGTCTGAGAGGCTCCTGCGGAGGGAAAAAAGATGCTTCTTATTGATGTTTGAAAAGAAAATTGATATATGCCTAAACAAATGACAGAGAAAACAAAAATGATATACAAAATTCTGGGAGAAATTATATAAAAATAAAAAATAAAAAAATTAAGAGTTTAATTCTCATAATAAATTAAATTATAGATTTTTAATTTCTTCAATTTAAATCTTAAATTTTTACCGTTGCCTCAATCTCAATCATCAGTTTATTTATGTTAAACAAAACTACTAAAGAAGATCACTTTAGTAATTATACTAACTATTTTACAATATATATGGGAAGGATCTATTTGCACCCAAAAATTAGGTTGGAAAAAAATTTTATTTACACACCACTAATCCTCTCAGTACATACCATTAACAGATTAAATTTATGAGAGATTTGTTAAAAAATCATTTTTCAAGTATTTGTATCCCAATTAGTTCATAAGATATTCTTATATTCCAATAAGTCTTATTATTTAAATATTTAATCTATCAAATCCTAATTCTCATATTTAAAGTATTTTATGGACATTTCTACCCTTACAAATATTTTTTGAACGGTTAGCAATTTAGTGATGTGAATATTCATATTTTACAAAGTGAATATTCATATTGATGTATGAATGTTCACATTGACAATGTGAATACATTGACATGTTAACATTCACATTGATGGTGTGAACATTCACATTGACGGTGTGAACATTCACATCACAGAACATTCACACGGTAAATATGAATATTATTAGAGGTATTTTAGTAATTATGTCACTCATAGGACTTATTGGAATATAAAAAAATAATATGGATTAAATGGAACACAAATAGGTAAAAAGGGATTTATAAAAAAAAAAAAAGTGCCCCTAAATTTATATTTCAATAATATTCTCAAATGAAAATATCATTAAGGATTAAATGGGAGTGTATTCTACCCATTTAAAGATTTCATATATAAAAACACAAAATACACTCCACACGCTATCATCACCTATAGATATATAAACATCTAAAATAAAACATCCAAAATAAATTAGTTTTGAAGATTTAAGGGTATAAAAACATTGAAATCAATTGGTTCAAGATTTAAGAACATTAAATTCAATTGGTTTTGAAGATTTGCACACCATAGATGACACTGAGATTATTGATTTCGAATAATGCAACAATGAAAATGTCAATTTACTACTTAAAGAAATTGCTTACTAAATTAAAGAAATTGTCTATTTGTGGCCGCGGGCCTTACTTGTAGGCAGAATGCCATATGTGTATAAACAGTTACACCAATGTAAGCTTGAGGGCACTTTTAATTTTCATTGTATTTGTGGTAACCCAAAATATCCCAGCTTATTGGAGGTAACCCAAACAAGTCCTAACAATAGGCCCAACCCAAGGAAAGAAGCCCATCAAGTAAATGTTTAGGGCAAGTCACACCCACCTATATAAAAGGAGAGCATCCCACAGAAGAGAAGTATGCCTCATCTCTGCAATAGACACACACAAATACTTTACAAGTTCTTGATTTAGGCCAAGTTTGGGAATACCCCAAAAAGTCAAAAAGCCAAAAAGTTACTCAAAAAGTTAAAAAGTTATCACTATTCACCAAAAGTCAACAATTACGGCTGCACAACTCCCAATTCAAATTTTCCTCTAAAAACCAATTTTCACAATTTTTTATTACACATTTTTCCATAAAAAGTCAAAAAGTTAACCCAAACATCCATATTTTCAACCTCAATTTTTTTGTCCAAAAAGACAAAAAGTGTACTTATTTAGTCTTCCCAAACAAGGCCTTATTCTCTTTGATTCAAGGGTTCTAACTTTATCATCGGAGTATCCCCGGTTAACAACCCCGATAGAGTGGTGTTAACCATGTTTATCTTTGTAGATCTACGGGACAAAGCTCATCCCTTTGTTGGATCTCTTTAACAATCCATGCGAGAGGATTTTCTCGGTCTCATAATAGGTGCTGTCAGTGGGAAAGACCAAACGAATTCAATGAAGAAGATAACAAACACCACTGCTCGGATCATTGTTACACATTACTGATTGCAAGTGTATTATTATGGAATCTTTCCATCTTGGAAATAGCTTTGGATAACCTTACACACAAACACAAACACACACACAAAAACTTTTAGACAACATGGTACTAAGAGATCTACAATTGGGTCTTAATTTTCTCTTTCAAAGATTGTTCAGCACCATTTCCTCTCACGAAGGCATCTGTTGTGACTAAGGAACAATCAAAATAGCCAAGCATAGAAATATGTACCTTTCAACAACAATAGATATATAAAGAAGATGGACCAAGAGTGGTTTTCTCAACCGACATCACTTCAGCTGCTGCCTCTTACTCAGTATGGGTTTGCTATCATAAAAGTGAGTCTACCTAACAACGAGCGACCATTGCTTCGGCTCAAATAGATGACAACTGCTTGGACCCGATCTTATGGGTTCAAATCAACAACCCATTGCCACAACCTTGTAGTTCAATGCTGGTCTCTTAGCCCTTATTTATCAATTCGGCAATTGGACCATGTCTATGACATTTGGTTTCTAGGTAATTACAATATCGTTACAATGCCGAGAAGATGACGACACTAAGAAAAAATTCAGCCGTACGTGGAGATAGAGCTATTGACACTTCCTCAAAGGGTTGCCGATTTGAAATGAGCAACAACAACGACCAACTCACCTCAACTTCAATTCGGTAATGCCATAGTCATCCTCGTGGCGATGTCGAGGAACATGCATCTCAAAGATCTACAACTGGATTTTGATCTTTTTGTTCTAGACATGTTCTTGGCAAGCTAAAGACCAAGAAAAGTTGCAGACCGAGTTTAAGTACCCATTTTCTTTCTCTAGAAATTGGGTCTACGTTTTTCTTCATGAGAGCAACTTTTCAGCAATACAACAAGAATTTCTTGGCCAACTAACTCCACGACGTCACCCTTTCACTCCAACAATGTCGCTGCTGAACACTCGAAACATCACCATGCAAAAATAATTATCAAAAATCAAGACATACCATGGCCAATGTCATCAACTTCACCTCAACAAACAAGAAATGCCCATGCCATGTGTGTTTGCACGGCATTGCTATTATCTTGGCCAACTTGGCAAATTGGAAATTCCTTGGACATCATCCACCAGCTTGAAAACACATCTTAAAAGCCTGCTCGACAACATGCATCATGCCCTCATCAATTATGCACCTCAACAGACTTAGACTTGCATGGTATCAGAGCATATATAAAGGAAATTTTCATAATTCATTTCCATTAGTGGTATTAGAGCTAGTACATGCCACTTTTCAAAAAATTTGAAAAAACAAAGCACAATATCAAATTTGTCAAGATTTTGAAGGTGTCAAAATCAAGATCCGAATATACCAGAGGGTTCGTGTCAACTAGAGGAGCCTAGACCTACCAACCAGAAAAGCCAAGAACTATCGAAGTTCACCGATAATTGCGAAACATATCAAATTTCCAAAAACTAAATTTTTTTAAATTGTCAAAATCCAGTTTTCAATATATCAATGTGAAGTACTCATTAAGATGAGTCTAACACAAAAAATTGTATCGAAATCGGAGCTAAAACGAAGCCATACAAGCTGATCAAAGTTTGCTCAGAAAGTCAACTATTTCACCAGAGATGACAACCAGAAAACCAATGAAAAAATCATCCAATGTTTCACGGGCGAACTGCAACCAGTTGATCTGAACTATCAGATCTATTTTGGCTAAATCTAAGCCATCTAGAGTCCAATCACTATGATCCAATAGTCGTTTCCAGCTATTTGGAGCGTTCCGAACACATCCGTATGGTCAGATTTTGCAAAGTGCATACCAAAAATTTGGAAGTCTATATAATGATTCTAGTTTAAACTCGACCCATTTCTTACTTTTGAATCCGGGAATCCATAGCCTTAACTATTGTTCATTTCCTTTTCATGATGTTGCTAGTTGAGTTTGGTTGTTTTGGTGTTGTTGTTGCATTTGGAACAGGTTGGGGGTTAATTTTCAAAGAGTTTTGTCCATATTTTTCTTCTTCACTCGAGCAGTCTTTTCTGTACTCGAGCGGTCTTTTACAGTCTGCAAAATTTATAAAAGTAGAGTATCTTTGCTCGAGCGGTATTTCTTGAACTCAAGTGATCTTTTACAGGTCTGAGTTTTTGAGAGGGGGTCATTGTGTGCTCGAGCGGTGTTTTTGGTTGCTTGAGCAGTGCCACATTTTGTTTCTGATGCTCGAGTGGTGTTTTGGTCGCTCGAGAAGTTTGCGCATCTATTAGTTCGTGAAAAAGGGTTTTTTTGAATCACTTTTCACTTTCTATCCCTCTCTAAAACATTCCAAAACCCTAGTTCTTCACTCACTCTCTCTCTCTCTTTCTCTCTCTCTCTCTAGTTCTTGCATTCAAGCCCCAAATACTCACAATCTATTGATTTATTCACCCTAGTCCTTTGGAGAAAAAGGTAAAGCACGTCGAGAGCTTCAATCTAATTAGAGAGGATATCATTTTTGGCTCCGCCTAACGTCAACCCTAGCTCTCTCTTGTCTTCTAATCTTGAGGTAGGGATTTCTTCAACCTTTTGTATGATTTTTACCTTGGTTATTTCTCCATTGAAAGAATCTAGTGATTTGGGGATTTTGGGTTAAACCTAAGGTTTGATTTTGAAATGTTAAAAAGGGGTTTTCAAATGGGCCCTTGAGAAAGGTTGTGGGGATGTGTTTATGGTTAAAATATGTTGAAATGGTGGATTTCTTTACTTAAAATTGATTTTGAAAGTAAAATGGGTTTTGTTCTAAAATCATGGATATTTGGTTTTGTGAATGAAAATGGAAAACAATGTTGGGTTTGAAAGAATAGAATGAATTTGTATATTGATGATGATGGTGTAGTTGGATATGTAATATCACTCTCATTTCAAAAATGACGAGATTATATCTTTTGTTGTAAATTATCTATTGAATAGAAATATCTGTTTTGAGCTATTGGGGGATGATAGCTTTGATTGTTGTAGAAATTTTATGAGGATTGGGTGAATTGAAACTAATTACTCATACATCTCACATTAAGCATTGATTCATACTTAAACATTGAAAATGTATTGTTTTGAAAAAAATGGGTGAATACCTTGGTGAATCTAGTTAGGGGTGTGGTTGTGGTTATTATGTTGGCTTGTGTGTCTGTGGTGAAAGTCTAGAACCTCGCGTGGTTAGGTGCCGATCCTTCCTATTAGTACCTGTAAAATGGCTTTGGTAGTATTTGTATAGCCTTCTCGCAGACATGTACCTAGAGATTCCTAGTGTTTTGTATCCACTGCCCTATTTTCTAATATAAAAGGTTATTTTCATGAATTCATATATAATCTGGCATTGCATTATTTTGAGATGGAAATGTAAAACGTTTGACAATTGGCATGCATATGCATCCACCTCATGACTTTGTTAAGATTTATATATTGTGTTAAAGTATCTCTACTGGGCTTTAGCTCACCCTGTGTTGAAAACAACTTTCAGGTGTTGATGATGTGCTTCCACCAAGGACATAGCTTGGGAGGACTTGGAGCCAAGAGCTTCCTTTTGTTTATTTGATGTAATTATTTTTGTACAAGCCCTGGGCTTTAATTGTATTGAGTTAAACTCATTTTATTGTACCTAAGTATCGACTTGGAAAGATGTAGCTATTAGGGCATATAATTGCTTGGGTTTTCTTTTATATTAATGTGTGTACACATGTCATATGCTATAGATTTAGGATCTTGGATTTATGAATGTATACACATATATGTCATCTTTTGTATGATTAAGGATTTAAATGGAATATAAAATATGATGTTATTGATCAGTTGTAAGGAATATTATGAGATGGGCTTTTGTTATTATTTTGGGGCATTACAACTTAGTATCAAAGCTTCCAGGTTTGAATACTTTGGGATCGCAGATTGTGGGTGATAGTCAACTGGTTAACTAAATCAACACACTTTGTACCTATGCGCACGAGTAACACGGTAGATTATCTTGCCGATCTTTATGTTAGAGACATAGTTCAACTTCATGGGGTCCCTGTGACTGTCATTTTGAATAAAGATCCACATTTCATGGCTCGGTTGTGGGAGAGCCTACAAAATGCCTTGGGCACTACATTAACATTTGGCATTACCTATCATCCTCAGACTGACGGACAGTCTGAGCGAACTATTCAGATCTTAGATGATATGCTTTGGGGTTGTGTTCTTAATTTTAAGGGGTCGTGGGAGAGGCATTTATTTTTGGTGGAGTTTGCCTATAACAACAGCTTCCAAACGAGCATTGGTATGGCACCGTTTGAGGCCTTGTATAGCTGACCATGTAGATCTCTAGTGTGTTGGGCCGAGGTAGGTGACGCACCTGTGTTAGGTTCTGAATTAGTTCGGGAAACGATAGAGGTTGCGCTTATTCATAAGAGGTTGGTTTTGGCTCATAGTCGTTAGAAAAGCTATGCCAATCGTAGGAGGAGACCTTTATCTTTTGAGGTAAGAGATCATGTATTCTTGAAAATATCACTGAGATGAGGTTTAATGAGATTTGGGAAGAGTGAGAAGTTGTGTCCTAAATTTATTGGGCCTTTTGAGATTCTAGAGCGGATTGGGGAGGTAGCTATTCGTTTGGCCTTGTCGTTCCAACTTTTCGGAGTTCATGACGTGTTTCATATTTGTATGCTTCGGAAATATGAACCTTATCCTTCACACATGTTGGATTAGACTGAGTTAGAGGTAGATAAGAATGCCTCGTACGAGGAGAGACTGGTACGGGTTTTAGCTACTCGGGACCAAGTCTTGTGAGGCAAGACTATTCCATTGGTTAAGGTGTTATGGTGACCCCATGGGGTTGAGGAGGTGACTTGGGAGCGTGAGGCAGAAGTTTGTGAGAATTATCTAGATCTATTTGTTAATGTTTGAGACTTGTATTAAAAATCTTATTCATGTTGTGAAATGTTAACATTATAAATATTTTGGAAAGTTGAATTCTAATATTTGGTGTTGAAAGACTCTGTTTATCATTGTTACAAGTATAGATGATCAATGGTTTGGTCTAAATCCGGTGATTGTATGTTTGATTTAAATTTCGAGGACGAAATTCCTTAAGGGGGAGATTATAATGATTCTGGTTTAGACCTGACCCATTTCTTGCTTTTGAATTCGGGAATCAATATCCTAAACTATTATTCATTTCATTTTCATCTAGATGTTAGTTGACTGAGTTTGTTTTGGAGTTCATGATGCGTTTGGAATAGGTTGGGGGTTGGTTTTCAAAGAGTTGTTGTCCAAATTTTTACTTGTTCGCTTGAGCGATCTTTTACAGTTTGCAAAACTTTTGGAAGTAAAGTTCGCTTGAGCGGTATTTCTTGTGCTCGAGCGGTCTTTTACAGGTCTGAGTTTCTGGGAGGGGGTCATTGTGCACTTGAGCGGTGTTTTTGGTCGCTCGAGTGGTGTCACTTTTTGTTTCTGGCGCTCGAGCAATGTTCTGGTCACTCGAGCGGTCTGCGTGTTTATCAGTTCGGGAAAAAAGGTTTTCTGAATCACTTTTCACTTTCCCTCTCTCTAAAACATTCCAAAACACTAGTTCTTCACTCTGTCTCTAGTTTTTGCATTCAAGCCCCAAATACTCCCAATCTATTGATTTGTTCACCTAGTCCTTTGGAGAAAAAGGTAGAGCACGTCGAGAGTTTCAATCTAATCAAAGAGGATATCACTACAACAAATTTAGGATTTAAAGATGAAACAAATTTGTCCCAAAACGTACTCATTTCATCCCCTAAACTAATTACGAAGAAAAGTTTTCGTCACCCGTTTTGTCGCCAAAACATTGTTACTAAAAGGTTTTGGAGATGAAAAAATAAATTAGTCATTGAAAATAATAAATTTGTGATGAATTTTTTTGTCTCCAATACACATTGCTGGGAACATACTTGTAAGTAATTAGTGACAAAATATTTTGTCATTAAAGAAAGAAATTAGAGACAAAACTATTTTGTCATAAATATAAGAAATAGAGACAAAATAATTTTGTCGCATTTAATATAAACGAAGACGAAAAAAATTGTCAAAGAAGCAACCAATAGAGACAAAAACAAATTCATCATTAAAAATGATGAAATAATGTCAAAAAAAAAAAATCGTCACACATTGAGGATAATAGTGACAAAATGTGACTATTTTTCGTCATGATAAAGTCATTTAGCGACGAAATAAAAAATTCATGACAAAATTAGTCATCCACCTAAGCCAAATAAAGGACAAAAAAGCCTTCTTTAGGAAAGAAAAATTTTGTCACTAATTCCATAATTTTTTTTTCTACATTATATACCTATTTTATCAAAATCTGAATTTTAATTCAGCAAATATAACTCTGTTCATTTTGAAACTTGTTTAATATAACAATTCCATTGCAATTTAACTTAACCTGATATAAATCAACACATATGTTCGTTGCCTAATCAATAAAAATACAAAAACAACGTTGTTTGGGGATAGAGAATTTATTTGTGATGAAATATTTTTGTCTCTTTCAACTTAACCTTATGATATGAAAATATATTCGTTGCGCAATCAATCAAAATGCAATATGATACATGGAGAATTTATTAGTGACAAAATATTTTCGTCTTCCAAAACATATCCTTCTGAGACAAAAATATATTTGTCACCCAATTAACAGAAAAATAAATCGAGCATGAAGAGTTTATTGGTAACAAAATATTTTCGTCTTCCCAAAACTTATCCTTCCCAAACAAAAAAATATATTTGTCACCAAATAAATAAGAAAATAAAACGACATCGTCTAATAGGTTTGGAATTTATTGGTTATGAATTCCTTTTGTCGCAAAAAACTTTAAATTTTGTGACAAAAATGTTCGTCTCCAATGAGCTAAAATAATTGGCACCAACAGGAAAAAAATTGGCGCCTCTTTTTTTTCTAACGAATTTATTTTTTCGTCTCCTATAGTTTTGAGAAAAATTAAAAGAAACAACAAAAGTAATATTTCGTCATGTTTGGGTTACGTTCTAAGATGAAAATAAATTTTATCACCAAATTTCGTCGTAATAGCCTAGTTTTGTTGTATATCGTTTTCGGCTCCGCGTAACTTCAACCCTAGATCTCTCTTGTCTTCTAATCTTGAGGCAAGGATTTCTTCAACCTTTGGTATGATTTTTACCCTAGATATCTCTTGTCTATTGAAAGAATCTAGTGACTTGGAGATTTTGGATTAAACAAAAGGTTTGATTTTGAAATGTAAAACAAGTATTTTCAAATGGGTTCTTGAGAAAGGCTATGGGGATGTATTTATGGTTGAGATATGTTGAAATGGTGGATTTCTTTACTTAAAATTGATTTGGAAAGTAAAAGGAGTTTTGTTCTAAAATCATGGATATTTGGTTTTGTGAAAGAAAATAGAAAATGATGTTACATTTGAAAGAATGGAACGAATGTGCATGTTGATGATGGTGGTGGAGTTGGATATGTAATATCACTCCCATTTAGAAAATGATTAGATTATATCTTTTGTTGGAAATTTTCTGTTGAATAGAAATATCTATTTTAGGTTATCGGGGGAGGATAGCTTTGATTGTTGTAGAAATTGCATAAGGATTAGGTAAATTAAAACTAATTACTTATACATCTTACATTAAGTATTGATTCATACTTAAACATTGAAAATGTATTGTTTTCAGAAAAATGGGTGAATACCTTGGTGAATCTAGTTAGGGGGTGTGGTTGTGGTTATTTTGTTGGCCTGTGTGTCTTTGGTGAAATTCTAGAAACCCGCTCGGTTAGGTGCCAATCCTTCTGGTTAGTACTGGTAAAATGGCTTTGGTAGTGTTTGTATAGCCTACTGGCAGACATGTACCTAGAGATTCCCTGTATTTTGTATCCACTGCCTTATTTTTTGATATAAAAGGTTATTTTCATGAATTGATATATAATCTGGCATTGCATTGTTTTGAGATGGAAATGTAAAACCTTTGACAATTGGCATGCATATGCATCCACCTCATGACTTTGTTAAGATTCATATATTGTATTAAAGTATCTCTATTACGCTTTGGCTCACCCTGTGTAGAAAACAACTTTTAGGTGCTGATGATATGCCTCCACCAAGGACATAGCTTGGGAGGACTTAGAGCCAAGAACTTCTTTTTTGTTTATTTGATGTAATTATTTTTGTATAAGCCATGGGCTTTAATTATATTGAGTTGAACTCATTTTAATGTACCTAAGTATCGACTTGGAAAGATGTAGCCATTAGGACATATAATTGCTTGGGTTTTCTTTTATATCAATGTTTGTACACATGTCATATGTTATAGATTCAGAATTTAGGATTTATGAATATATACACACACATGTCATCTTTTGTATGATCAATGATTTAAATGGAATATAAAATATGATGTTAATGATTAATTGTAAGGAATATTATGAGATGGGCTTTTGTTATTATTTCGGGGCGTTACAGTCTACTAGTACCTCCACGATTCCGATTATACACGATTGCCTACCAACTTCATTTTGGCAATACTATCTATTGAAAGGAAACCCCCAAGCTTTCTTAAATCCTAGAAAAGTGTAGAGTTTTGGGAAAGGGAAATTTGATTGAGGATAGTCATGAGACTCTTGAGAAAATGATGATTGTTGAATACATTTGAAATGTTGAGATTGTTGGTGTGGAGATGTGGTTTGGAAATACTCTTCTGATCTTGGGGATGCGCTCGAGTTTCGCTGATAGTCACCTGAAATGGGATGAACACTCCGGTCGGTGGTGCTGGAATTAGCACTCCGATAGATAAGTTAGTCTCTACACTCAAGAATGCTTGTATTCTAAGTTAAGCATAGTAATTCTCACATACCTTTCTTAGTTTGCTGTTCCTTTATTTATACCTGTTTCCTGGGCCTCATGGCACGGCCCACCTATCACTCATTATCCTCTTATTTACTCGGCTCCATAGTTCAGTATCAATTCGGCCTATTTATTATATTCGGCATCCTTATTGTGCAGGGTAGAGCCGTGTAGTATCTGTCTTCTGGAGTACGTTTCAGATTATTCCAATTATCCGGCTCCCACAATTGCCCCCCAAACACCTCGCTAGCATCAGTTAGTCGGCGTATTTGGCTAGAAGTCAAAAATTCGGCGGTTAATCCTCTTCCCGATGCGTGTCAGAATGCATACGTCTTTTTTGGTCACTGTAACGCTTTCCCGCCCCATTCGTGCTTCTCTCGCATTTATTACAATTTGAAACTTAAGTCCCTTCGAAAACATGCTTTTTCGAATATTTGAACCTCCTGGACTGCCAGTCGGTATCTCTTCTTCGACGCATTTTCTGCAACTCCTATCCATTCTCTCCTTGTCTCCTTTACCTTTCGTAAGTTTTCTTCTCTTCTCCTTGCAATCCTATTTTCCGCTTTTATTTTTGATTTAGAATATCATTGGGTCCTTACTAGAATGGCTAAGCATTTGAAAGACCTCCTTTTCGAGGGTCGAATTTCTGGGTTCCGAAGACATTTTTCTATCCCTGAGGATATCCATCTTTCTCTGGTAACAGACAATACCCTTGATATGGAGAGGGACGACCAAAATACAATCGTCTTCCCTCTCCTGTCTATTGCGGAGGGCGGAGTTCGCTTTCCCCTGCACCCATTTCTCAGGGCCGTCCTCCGTTATTAGAGTTTGATTCTTTCGCAACCCAATGTGAATTTTTTTCGAATCGGTAATGGGAATCGTAGAGTTGAACCGGCGTCTCAGGATCAACCTTGGCATTCCAGCGATTCGGCACTGCTATGCTTTAGCCAAGTCCTCCGGTCGGCTCGGGCGCTACTTTCTCAAGGCCAAGGACACCGACCATCACTTGGTAACGATGCTTGCCAGCTCTGGCAAACGAGTTGACGATGTAATGGTCAATGTCCGAGGCAACTGGGAGTTCAGCGAAGGCGAAGATCGCCTAGACCCTATTCCCAGACGGAGGGTGAACCAGGTTGCTGTGTAACTCCTTGTTTGTTGATCTTTCTTTTAGCGGCTTTTTCTCCAAACCTTACCCTTTGTTCTTGCAGGCAATAGGTTGAAGAGGATTTTGACCTCGGCTGACGATGCAGTTCTTGCAGAAATTAAAACTGCACTAAAGTACTTTGGCCGTCCAAACGTATAGAAGCAAGGGAGGGGGTGCTGCCTATATTCTCCTACGGTACGAGCCTACCTACACTACGTTCTCGGCCGCAGATGACATCCGATCCCAACGCGCGAACAACATGTTACGGCTCTTGTCTTCCCCAGTTTCAAGACCTTTAGGCAAATTGGTCTCGAAGCTTCCGATTTGGAGCAAGGCTTAGAGCCGGTTATTGAGGTAGATGCCGAATTAACGAGGAAGTTCACCGCCAAGGCCGAAGAGGTCGACGAAGCTCTGAAATCAGCGTTTGAGGCAGCCGGTCTTAACCAGCCTAACTCACCGTCCGCTTCGGGTCGGGCGAAGTTTTCCTTCGAAGATATTTTTACAAACTTGGGAGACCTTCCGGCACTTTTTCAGAAGGCATGGCTGGGGAGAATCTCACGTAGATGGCAAGAAAGAGAAATGCCGAGCGAATGGGCCGCTCGAAAGAAAGCCGAGGCCGCTCGTTCTGAGCCTGCCCCGGTTGAATCTTTTCAACCGGTTACTGGAGAAGAGATGGCAACAATTTAGTTGTGGCTGAGACGAACGGGGCTGAACAGCAAGTTACGAAAGAACGGCTGGTTTCAGAAGGTCGGGGCGAAAAACGTTCCGCCAGCGGAGAGGTCGGCTCAGAGGATAGCCCTGCTGACAAACGGCCTCGCTTAGAGGAATCCGATATGGTTGTCCCGTTCGTTGTTCAACCGAAGATCAAAGACACGCCAATCCCCTCTGACGTATCCGCCATGAAGGATCCAGCCGTGGCGTTGAGCTTGGCTGCCTCGGTTTCGCTACCGGCTGACAAGGCCACCTTTTGAGAAGAGCCAGATTATGGTAGCTATAGCGTTCGCTGCCTAGTCGACTCTTATGGTATGTATACGATTTTTTCTTTTTTTGTTCGTTTGGTTTGGTTTTCATACGATGTTGCTTGATGTGGTGATCCGAACTTGTTTTGCAGACGGTTGGAAGATAGCCGAACTAGGCCCGCCGGCAGCGTGATGCCATTGAAAGAATTGGGCCGCTTAAAGTTTGAAGCTGAAGGTGAAAGAAGCAGGGCCGAGTTCGAGGCAATGAGGGCCGCAATGGAAAGTGCTCGAGCTGAAGCTGAAAAGGAGAGGGGCTCGGACTGTTGACTCAGCTCAAATCCGAAGCCGAGGATAGGGCAAACGCGAGCCAGGAATCGCTCAAGTTAGCCCAGGAGGCGCTTTCCAAGGCAGAGGCTGAATTAGAAGAATTGAAGGCGGCCAGGAAAAAGCCGAATCTGTAGCTTCTACGGCGCTAGAAGCTAGGAAGAGCGCCGCCTTGAAGGAATACGTAGATGAGGTCCCCAAATTCGAGAATCGGGGATTCAAACATGGGTGGCTCAAAGCCCTTGCTGCCGCTGGGGTTACATTGGCCTTGCCAATTCCATACGAGCAAGTGGACGTTGAGCCACTTGAGTCTGATCCCGAGGATTGATCTGGGAGACATTCTAGTTTTATTTGGTATCTTTAATTTCAATGTATGTTTTTGTTTAGTGGATTCAAGGTAATTTTCATGTATAAATTAGTTACTTTCTGAGCTCAATTTATTAATGAAAATTTCCTTCCCGTTTCACTGTTACTTGTATGCAGTTTTTTTTTTATATTAATGAAGGGTTTTGCCTTCCACTACTTTGGATAACAGTGTAATCTTGGCCATTATGTTAGCTTAATCTCAATTTATCCGAACAAATCGATTCTTTGTGCTGAATAAGACTAATAAATCGATTCATGAAGCCGGCTGCGGCATTCAAGCCGAATAGATTGATGAATCTGCCCTTGCCCCAACTGGTTCATGAATTTGAAACGCCGAATAGTACAATATTAATGAGTGTGTTCGTGAAGCGGCTACGACACTCAAGCCGAATAGATTGATGAATCTGCCCTTGCCCCAGCTGGTTCATGAATTTGAAACGCCGAATAGTACAATATTAATGAGTGTATTCGTGAAGCGACTGCAGCACTCAAGCCGAATAGATTGATGAATCTGTCCTTGCCCCAGCTGGTTCATGAATTTGAAACGCCGAATAGTACAATATTACTGAGTGTATTCGTGAAGCGGCTGTGGCACTCAAGCCGAATAGATTGATGAATCTGCCGTTGCCCCAGCTGGTTCATGAATTTGAAACGCCGGAATAGTACAATATTAATGAGTGTAATCGTGAAGCGGCTGCAGCACTCAAGCCGAATAGATTGATGAATCTGCCCTTGCCCCAGCTGGTTCATGAATTTGAAGCGCCGAATAGTACAATATTACTGAGTGTATTCGTGAAGCGGCTGCGGCACTCAAGCCGAATAGATTGATGAATCTGCCCTTGCCCCAGCTGGTTCATGAATTTGAAGCGCCGAATAGTACAATATTACTGAGTGTATTCGTGAAGCGGCTGTGGCACTCAAGCCGAATAGATTGATGAATCTACCGTTGCCCCAGCTGGTTCATGAATTTGAAGCGCCGAATAGTACAATATTAATGAGTGTATTCGTGAAGCGGCTGCGACACTCAAGCCGAATAGATTGATGAATCTGTCCTTGCCCCAGCTGGTTCATGAATTTGCCCTTGTGGAAGTTAAGACTGCCTATATCAGTATTTTGATTGGGGAACGACTCGGTCGGCCTCGGGCTGTTGAGCTTTCGATATTAATAAGATTGCCTTGGAGTCGGCGCCCTCGTAGGGAATCAATGAATAAAGGTCCTATTTAAGTACTCAGTGAGCAACTCAGTCCAGGTTTTTGACGAAGGATAAACAGGCGCGAATGTCGAATAGACTCTTCTTTAACAGCAAAGGGGAAGCGAAGACGCTAGCTGAGCTGGGAGGAGACATGAATCGAAGTGGCGAGCCTCCGCGCTCGGGAGGTAGGATTTTGAGGGATCGGGAGAGGCGTCAATCTCCTCGTCGTCGAAGTAGGTCGCCCAGGAGGGACAAGGAGCCACAGGGCAAATCCCCACAGCCCCGTTCTAGAAGGGAGCCCGGTGAGAACCCACGCCTATTGAGTTTTGCAGTCTTTGTGGGGAATAGGCCCATGACAGAAGCGGACTCGATCGTTCGAGATTCAAGTGTGGCAGTTGAGTTTGCTCGACAGATTTTTCCTCCCGAGGTCCCACAGTCGATGGTAGGTCGACAGGACTTCGAAGTGTTTCGTAAAGGCATTCACGATGCGGTGAAGGGGCTCTATACCGCCTTCGAAATCGGCATGCGTCTCCATGCTTCCCCCTAAGAAATAGAGAAGAGGGATGAACGCATCCGAAGTTTGGAGGCTCGCGCGGAAGCGGCCGAGCGTGAGCTAAGGAAGGTCAAGGCCGTTCAGGCACAACCCGTCGGACAGGCTAACCCAATCATGGAAGAAAGGGTCACCCAGTGGCTTATCAGTACCGCGCTCGCCGATCGAGATACGGCGAGCATGTTCGCGATGGAATCCGCAAAGGGGAGGGCCTATGAAAAAGGCTTCCACGATGGCCGGAAAGTAGGGATACAGAAGACCAAGGAGAAGCTCATCGAGGAAGTTTGCCGATGCGAAAATCGCGGATTTAAGCATGGATGGATTAAGGCGCTTCAGGCCGAGGAAGCTCTCTAAGCAGCGGGGGTCGATTCGGCATTACCAGTGTACCAACGTAACCATTTTCTGTTTTTCACCTTTGAAGTCGAGTAGAGTGAGGATGAGGGCGACGCCGTATAAAAATATTCAATGTAACGTTTGAACGCAGATTGCGTTCATGACTATGTAATTATTGCCTGATTGAATAAAACGTTCTATTTTAAATGTTTCTTTGTAAATTTCATTCGGTACACACGGGTTTGCATGTGTTTCATTGTATAAACATTGATCGGCTCGAATCAACTAGGCGCTTAAATTCCGAACGGTTAGATGCCGGCTTGTCATGGGCATTCTTTGCTAAAAATATTTTTGGCGTGTCACGCAAGGTCCATTGCGTCGATGAGGTTCCGAATACAGAGACTTATTCGGCCCAAAGGTGCCATGCACCAGGGGCTCCGAATCCGAAGATAGTCAGCCCATCTAAAATTGCCGTTTAGATAATTAGGCCATTTTAACTCCAAAAACGAAAAGGCCAAAGATTGGTATATGGAGCGGCTACGGCTACCATCGTTTGGCGTCCGTCTTTTGGGATTCAATGTTAATGAAATCGCCTTGGGGCCACTGCAAGGCTTTTAGAAATAAATTGCCTCGGACTTTGCGCTCTAGTGACCTCGCTTACTGTGCTGAGACTCGATTTAAAACGATTTTGCTGCGTGGGGTCAGATAAGTGTGAATGTCGAATGGAGTTTTTCTTTAGCAGCAGAGGAGAAGCTCGGACTCTGGCTGAGCTTTGACATTGCAATGAATCGTAGCAGAGAACCCATTCGCGCGGGAGGTAGGGCGTTAAAAAGACGGGAAAAATGTCAGTCTCTAAGTCGTCAAAGCAGATCACCTCGAAGGGAGAAACAGCAAAGGCGAAGCTCTCCGCAATCGCGACCGAGAAATGGGGCTGACGTAGCGCCGCGACCGTTGAGCATTACTGCTTTCGTGGGGAATTCCTTTCTTGTCTTGGAACTTGGCCTTGACATTGTCTATGGTGTCAAGGATCCCCGTTTGAAGGGTGATTGTATCGTCATTTTGAATCGTGGATCCAAGCGCGGTCAGATCAAAGCATTTCAAGTTGCGGGTGCTCTCTGATCAGTGGGCGTTGATTCGGGGCTGTCGCTTGTACCAATGCGACGCCGTATAGACATTGTAATGCTTCGAACGCGGATTGCATTTTTTTGTAATTATAGTTTGATCGAATAAAATGTTTCATTCTAAAAGTTTATCTCATTCTGAATTGTTGTATGCTGAATTAAGCATCTTATTTTGAATGCTGGAACGTTTTCTCTTGTTCATGCGGTTGTACTGGTTCAACCTATGTATCCCTGGTTCGATGTGTAAATGTTTTCATTCTGGAGGGCACTCTGAATTTGGAATATTACTTGGCCCTTGGGCGTCGCTCGGCGGCACTATTTGGTCAGCCGAATTTGGAGGTTTTATTGGCCTGAAGACGCCGTGCGCCAATAGGGCTCCGAATCCAGAGTCTGGCCAATCGTGACATCCACGAAGGGTGCTCCGAATCCGGAGACTTGATTTGGCCAATCATGATATCCACGAAGGGCGCTCCGAATCCGAAGGCTTTTATCGGCCCAAAGACGTCATGCGTCGATGGTGCTCCGAATCCGGAGACTTGATTTGGCCAATCGTGATATCCACAAAGGGCGCTTCGAATTCGGAGGCTTTTATCGGCCCAAAGACGTCATGCGCTGATAGGGCTCCGAATCCGGAGACTTGATTTGGCAAATCGTGGCACGAAGGGTGCTCCGAATCTGGAGGCTTTATCGGCCCAAAGACGTTATGCGCCGATGGGGCTCTGAATCCGGAGACTTGATTTGGCCAATCGTGACATCCACGAAGGGCGCTCCGAATCCGGAGGCTTTTATCGGCCCAAAGATGTCATGCGCCGATGGGGCTCCGAATTCGGAGACTTGGTTTGGCTAATCGTGACATCCATGAAGGGCGCTCCGAATCTAGAGACTTGATTTGGCAAATCGTGACATTCATGAAGGGCGTTCCGAATCCGGAGGCTTTATTGGCCCAAACACGTCATGTGCCAATGGGGCTCCGAATCCGGAGACTTGATTTGGCCAATCGTGACATCCACAAAGGGCGCTCTGAATCCAGAGACTTTTATCGGCCCAAAGACGTCATGCGCCAATGGGGCTCCGAATCCGGAGACTTGATTTGGCCAATCGTGATATCCACGAAGGGCGCTTCGAATTCGGAGGCTTTTATCGACCCAAAGACGTCATGCGCTGATGGGGCTCCGAATCTGGAGACTTGATTTGGCAAATCGTGACACGAAGGGTGCTCCAAATCTGGAGGCTTTATCGGCCCAAAGACGTCATGCACCGATGGGGCTCCGAATCCGGAGACTTGATTTGGCAAATCGTGACATCCACGAAGGGCGCTCCGAATCCGGAGGCTTTTATCGGCCCAAAGACGTCATGCGCCGATGGGGCTCCGAATCCGGAGACTTGGTTTGGCTAATCGTGACATCCACGAAGGGCGCTCCGAATCCGGAGACTTGATTTGGCAAATCGTGACATTCATGAAGGGCGCTCTGAATCCGGAGGCTTTATCAGCCCAAACACGTCATGTGCCAATGGGGCTCCGAATCCGGAGACTTGATTTGGCCAATCGTGACATCCATGAAGGGCGCTCCGAATCCGGAAGCTTGATTTGGCCAATCATGACATTTACGAAGGGCGCTCCGAATCTGGAGGCTTTATCGGCCCAAAGATGTCATGCGCTGATGGGGCTCCGAATCCGGAGACTTGATTTGGCCAATCGTGACATCCATGAAGGGCGCTCCGAATCCGGAGGCTTTTATTGGCCCAAATACGTCATGTGCCGATGGGGCTCCGAATCCGGAGACTTGATTTGGCAAATCATGACATCCACAAAAGGGCGCTCTGAATCCGGAGGCTTTATCAGCCCAAAGACGTCATGCACCGATAGGGCTCTGAATCCGGAGACTTGATTTGGCCAATCGTGACATCCACAAAGGGTGCTTCGAATCTGGAGGCTTTATCGGCCTAAAGACGTCATGCGCCGATGGGGCTCTGAATCCGGAGACTTGATTTGGCCAATCGTGACATCCACGAAGGGCACTCCGAATCCAGAGGCTTTATCGGCCCAAAGACGTCATGCGCCAATGGGGCTCCGAATCCGGAGACTTGATTTGGAACACTTGAACTGGATTGCACGTTGAGTAAACAGGAATCTTTGCATTACAGAAGTGGAAAATGTACATGATGAGCCATTCAGAACCAATATCATTCCCCACAGGTCGGATTTGATGATAGAGTTTGCGCAAGTGCGTTAGGAGCAGGGCCGTGTGCCTAATTTCCCATCAACCGGTTTCCTATCATCCAGAAATACCTTCACGAGCAACTTTTCTGGCGTGTAGCAGCGTAGTTGGACGCGTTAAGCATACGTCCCGGGAAGCTGCTGCTGGCATTGCTTAGAGCTTCCGTGGCTTTTCGTCAGGGAGCCGTCCGATATCGTCGAGACTGACGCGGTTCGACACTTTAGTGGAGTTGACCTGCGTCTCCATTGGTGTCTTTTCAGAAAGGAGATAGCATGTTTGTGCGGATTGCCGGGAACCCCGAATTTGCTCAACACTGTGTTCGGTCGGGAAGCATAGCAGCTGATGATAGGTGCTTGGCACGGCCTAAATAGTATGCAACCAAGTTCGCCCCATGATGAGGTTATACGGCAAAGGGAGCTTGACGACCAAGAATTCCACATCCACCGTTTGGAAGCCCGCCCGAACGGGTAACGTGATTTTTCCAACGGGTACTCAGGATTTGCGTTGAAGCCGAATAATGGATAAGGAGTCGGAGACAGGTCTGATTCGTTGAAGCTGAGTTTGATGAAGGTCTCGTAATACATCACCTCCGAAGTGCTCCCCTGGTCTATGAGGACACGTTCAACGGTAAATCGGTTCACGTGTAGTTCAATGACCAATGGATCAATATGGGGGAGCGTTATGCCGATAAGATCGGAATCGTCGAAGCCAATGCTCGAAGCTTCGTGGGGCTGTTTCGTTTGCGTGCGTTGCTTCTGGGGGCTGAATGAATTGCGTGTATGGTACATGGCGATGGAAGGCTGTATATCATATGTATAACGCCGAGGGGAGGTGACTCCTGCCAAAGGGCGACAGTTTTGATTGTGCTCTTCCGGACGTGTTGCTGGAGCCGACCATCTTGCACCAATTCCTCAAGGTGATCTTTCAAGGCATAGCAACTGTCCGTGTCATGACCGTGATCTTTGTGATATTCACAACGCCTGTCCCGCCTCCTCGTGTCAGGAGGTCCTACCATCTTGGACGGCCATTTGAAGAACGAAAGATGTTGGATTTTGGACATAATCAAGCTGATTGGCTCTGACAGCTCTGTATATTTCTTGTCGGCGCGCTTTGTGTGCCTGCTATCGACCTGCAGTTGCTCATTTGCCTGGTGTGAGCATTGATCGCTGGATCAGCGAGAATCCCGTCTCTTGTCTCGTTTAGCCCACTGTCGTGGTTCAGGGCTCTGAGGTGGTGCGGAACTTATTGGCTGAGCGATTCTGAGAGGGGCCGTTTTTTGGCCATGTGTCCAGCTTTAACCCTCAAGGCGTCATCTTCCACTTTGCAGTATTCCTCTACTTTCTTCATCAACCCCCAAACTGTTTTGGGGGGTCTTCTAGTTAAGGAACTGCGGAGGCCACTCTCTGGGTGTAATTCCATTTTAAAGGCGGTGATGGCCATGGAGTCGTTGCAAGCGTCATCAACAAGATTAAAGCATTCCCAATATCGCGCTGAGTATGCTTTTAGTGTTTCTCCTGGCAGGATTTGCATTGCCCAGAGAGAGTCGGCTTGCTTCGGCTGGACTTCGTTGGTGATGAATCTGGCCCTGAAGGATTTCTACAGTTGGTGAAAGGTTTTAATCGAAGCCGGCTCCAATTTATAATACCACCTGACCACCAATGGTCCCAAACTGTTGGGAAATATTCGGCACATGAGGGCCTCGTCGTCTGCATGCAAAGTCATGCCTTGCTTGTAGTGGCGGATCTGGTCGGTGGGGTCTGATTTGTCGTCGTACAAGGTGAACGACGGTGCTTTGAATTTCTTAGGTAGCGCAGCCTGTGCAATCCGTCGTACGAAGGGATCGCGTTGGTCTTCATCCGAACTGTTCCTTCTTTGCTTGTGCATTGTACGGTGACTTTCTTCGGAAGAACTGGTGGCTTCACGTCGTCCCTTCTTCCTGGGCTCCAGGGATAATGAGTCGGAGTCATTATCGGTGTCTTGTCGTGCTCGAGGTTGTCGACCACCTGCCTTCGGAGATCGTTCCGGATTTAGGCGTGCAGCTTGCTTGGACTTCGCCATTTCCAAGGCCAAATCTTCACGAAGACGTTCATTTTCAGCAATCATGTTCTCTAACCTCTGTTCATTTTGCTTTGCTTGTTCCATGATCGCCTGCATTGTCTCGTGCTCCGAAGTCGAGGGTGAGGCGAAATTCAAGGCACGTCTTGCGGCGATAGTCTCTGTTCCAAGCAAGTTTGTTGGAGTGGTTTCATCTTGCAGTATAGGGTCGACAATGACTGTCGGAGGATCTTCCGTTACGCTCTCCATGGATGTGCTTGAGTATTCCCACAGACGGCGCCAATTATGGAGATGTGGTTTGGAAATACTCTTCTGATCCTGGGAAGCGCTCGAGTTCCGCTGATAGTCACCTGAAATGGGATAAACACTCCGGTTGGTGGTGCCGGAATTAGCACTCCGATGGATAAGTCAGTCTTTACACTCAAGAATGCTTGTATTCTAAGTTAAGCATAGTAATTCTCACATACCTTTCTTAGTCTGTTGTTCCTTTATTTATACCTGTTTCCTGGGCCTCATGGCACGGCCCACCTATCACTCATTATCCTCTTATTTACTCGGCTCCATAGTTCAGTATCAATTCGGCCTATCTATTATATTCGGCATCCTTATCGTGTAGGGTAGAGCCGTGTAGTATCTATCTTCTGGAGTACGCTTCAGATTATTCCAATTATCCGGCTCCCACAGTTGGAAAAATCATATTGATTTCAGAAAGTTGAGAATGTGTTGGATTGTATACTATTGTTGTCTACCTTTAATTATCGAATTAGAGATAATTGTTTTGGTTATCGATAGAAGATAGCATTGTCGTGTTGTAAAAAATTGTATGTGAACTAGGCAAATTATAATATTTATAAATCACCCATAACATTGAACATATCATGAGATCATGGATTCCCGTTGTTTCGTATTTTGAGAATCTTATTGAAAATGAGTTTGTTGAAAACAATTGTTGTGAAGCCCCTGAAAAATGTTTTCTCTTTAAAAACCCTAATGTTTAAATTATATTCTTAAAGCCCTTAGTTACTTGAATTATTTCGAATCTTGTCGGTTAGCATTTTTTTTTTTTTATCAAAACAGGAATAATCTAGCTGAATTAGGTTCCTTAGCCTAATTTAATTAAATTCTACATAAGTAAGGTTCCAATACATGAATTTAACTCCAAGCCCTCACTTCTTTATTTAAATTCAAAATTTTTCCAAAACTAGTACATGTACCTTATACTATAAGTACCATCAATTAATTGAGACCTACATAAATATATACATTGAGGAATGTGCTCATAGTACCTAGATTGATTAAAAAATGGCCCCATCACCCTTCCCAATGGCCGGCCACCCTAGAGAGAAGTGAGAAGTCTATTTCCAAGATTTATAATCATGGTATTCTAGAAACCCCAAAAAACTATTCAACTAGGAATTAACTAGGGGTTGTCTAATCCCAAGGTTAAGCTCCCTAATCACTCCTAATCCATTGAACCCCAAGTAAATCTTAGCTTGTCCATTCAATTCCAACTAGTGGACTTCTATGTCATTTTACACCAAATTTGCCTATAAATATCACCACTCCCTAGCATGACAAACACAAGCATCACACTCACACACACACATTCGGCTAGAGGAGAGGAAGGAGAACAAGAGAGAAGTCTTGAGAGGAAGAGGAAGGGAGCAGAGAGCTATCTTGTTCAAAGCTTAGCAAGTAAGCCACAACACAACCTTCTCTTTCATTTTCCTTTTTCAAATACATGTTCTTAAGAGTTCTAAACATTGTTTTCAGATGTGTTATTGATGAGTTACTTGTGTTAAAAATGATAAGGATTGAGCCATGATTCTATCTCTCTTGTAGTTTCCCTCATTTCGGTACAAAACCATCTTTTCATACCAATCTCTCAAACTTTCCAATGGCCCACTTTCAAGCAAATATGTTAGTTAGCATGTTTTCATCACAAAAGAAATGAAAATCTTCCCGTAGTGGATCTCTTTTCTTACAAATCTTCTTGTTTTGGGTATTGAGCCTTAGAATCTGTTTTCACAGCCAACTTTCAAAATTTCTAGAAAAATTTAAAAAATTATTCTGGACCTCTATTTTATTTCAAAATCTTCCTTAAGGAGTTAGCTTTCAACTAAAATTGGTTTCATGGATAAACAGTGAGCGGTTTGCACGAAAATCAAATTTTCGTAACGATCGACGAATTTGGACAGCGCTGGAGTGTTTTCTAAATAACTTAAAATTTAGAAAAGCTATCCCATTTCTGAAATATGTTCTGGAAACTAGATTAGATTCTCTACGAACCATAGGAAGGCCGAGTTCGGTAAAAATTCTAAAATAGCCCTTCTATTCTAATCGTTATATCGAATCTGGAAATCCTATTATGCATAGGTGTTTTATGCTTTTGTGTTCATGAAAATGCTTATTAGCGTATGATCATATCTTGGCATAATGTTGTACATATTATGGTTATGTTCTTATTTTCCTTCATCTTAATGATGCATGCTTATGTGGATATTATTATCTTGTTAAGATTGGTCTAACCTTGTTTTAAAACATTTAACTCAACGGGAAACTTAATTGGGATGGTATTGGGTTTTCGATCACTTGAGTAATGATGATAAGATGGATTGTTGGGATGCGTTCCCTACTTGGAAGTTAAAGTCTTGTGCAAGTGGTTTTCGTAACCCTTGAACAGAGCGGTTGTATTCGGACCCTAGGTATTTTGGTGTGAGGAGGGATTTGGGCAAGGCCCATTATTACCGTCTCTTTTGAGGCCCTGCGGTTGGCGCTATGCGGTATATGACCATTGGTAGGCATCCAAGGTTAGTTTTGCAACAAAGCAGCAAAAAAGGGAGCATACCGAATAATCCGAGTCCGGTTCTTGTGGTTGGGAGGATGAAATCTCTTTGAGGGATTTCTAGTTTACTAACATCTAACTTGTAACCCTTTGTTTATTTATTTTGAGTATCATGCTTTACTACTTGATGTTATATTTGTGATTGTGTATTGGACTGGAAAAAAACACGGGGTGTGTGTGTGTTTACTGGGCATTCAAAGCTCACGGCGTATCATGCCAGGTGACGAAGAGGAACTTATAGCTGGAGACGAAGAGCCTGAAACCTTCGAAGACTTTTGGCTATCTTAGTAAAGTTAGAAATTTCCTTTTGATGTTTTGTAAGACACATGTGAAGATTTAAATTTTCTTGGGATGTAATGTAACGAAACATGCTTTTGAATTAAGGATATTCGTGGTTGCTATGTATTTATATTCTACGTATATGTATGAACCTATTCGTTGCTTATGAGACCTTGTGTCAATACCTTTTAAGATCTGTCAAAGGGGTAGTGCGCTGCCTAAGAAAGCCGAACTTAGAAGGGAGGCTAATTTGACTCCTTCGGTGAACTGGGATCTTACTTGGTTATTGACCACATGACTCATTCGTGACTATTCCTTGACTACAATCAATAGTGTAGAATCGGGGTGTCATAATTGTTACCCAAAAAAAGAAAACAATTGTAACATTTTTGAGCAAAAAAAAAAAGTAAATACCATGGTGAATTTGGTTAGGAGATGTAGATGTGGTGTATTAATTTGGCTTTTGATCCATGGTGAAAGTCCAAAAACACACGCGAAGTAGCTTCCAAATTCCTTTCGGTTAAGAGCTAGTAAAGTGGATTGATAGTGCTCTATGAGCCTACTTACATACACTAGCTAAGGATTACCAAAGTTGTATTTACTGCCATGTTTTCTGTTGAAATGAAAAGCGTTTGAATTATGGTCTTGGTACCAGTGCATGGCATCTGAATCTCAAAATGAAAAACTTACGTTTTGATATGGCATTTCATTTGCATTCACCACATGACATCATTAAACATCATACATATCATTAAGATTATCTCTACTGGGTTTTATGTTTATCCTTGTGTGGAAATAACTTTTCAGGTGTTGATAGTATGCCTTCGCCAAGGTGATAATTTGGGAGGATCTTGGAGCTTGAAGCTCGTTTTGTTTATCTTACTTTTTGTATAGCCAAGGGCTTTGATGTGCTGGGCTTGTGACCCACTTTTGATGTAACCGGGAATGCCCTAGAAATGGGTAGCCTTTAAGGCAAGAACTTGTATTAGTTTAGATTTCGTTTCCTATAGATCACGTTATAAATTCATGCTTTTGGATCAATGAATATATAAACGTATGTGATTTTATTTGGTAAATCTATAATGGACATCTATGAATGAAATGTTGGTTTGGCATGATTTAATTATCTAATGATTGAGATCAATTATAAGCTTTCACATAATTAATGAGAGATAACTTATGGCTATAAGATATAACTATTCGTTAAAGTTTTCATATTTTTGGGGTGTTACAAACATTGTGATAAATTATGAGATTTTGAAATCATAATTACCAATGGAGAATGGATTTTGAGCATTATACATATTGGCATCATGCTCATATACATGTGTAGAGACATATTAATTGTATTTAAGATTTGCCTACTAAACTATATGTTTATCTCACGTTATTGAAATCTTTTCAGGTACTAATAATGTACCACAGTCATGACTTGGCGTGAAAATATATGTATGAGTTAGAGGAGTTATAATGATCTGCTGGCCTAAGGACTTTGTTTTGTTGGCTGAGCGCCATTCTTTTGTAAGGGTTAATCCCTTTTCTTTTGATGTAAGCCTGTGAATATTTTCTTTGTATTGAACGGTAACCTCTTTTGATATACATACTATATATTCATGCCATGTAGATGATGAATATAAGGTACATGTAATCAACACCTCTCTTATACAATTGCCCATCATGTGGAATGAATGTAATAGATTTTAACTTAATTGTTCTACTTTATTTGGAATTTGGTTGTACCAAGTACTCTATAATGGGCTACCTATTATCTTCTTTTATTTTCATTGTACATGTTTCCATTGGAAATCCTCTTTTTAGTAGTGGAATTAATCTTTTCCTAATCAAGGATAAACAAATGGCTTTCTCATGTCCAGGTACAATTTTTTATGTTGAACCATTCAAAGCCACTTCATTAGCTTCTTTATTTGCAAGTCTAGAAATGTAAGTTAAATTTACTTGTTTAAACCTTGATAGAAGGCGAAATGAAGCAATATAATAATATGCTAATAAAGCCTTACTATAGCACTTAAAGGCATCAACTAATTGATTTCTCATCAATTATGGATCCCTATATTTGGGTTTTACTCCTTTTGGAGACCAAATTACAAGTCCTATTCCTATCGTTGGATTTGTTCTCAAACTATCAAGTCATAATTTTTATGGTTATGATTTTTCAACACATAGACGATCTACTAAGAAAGCAACCATAGTTTGGCCTTTCATTGCCTTTTGAGCAACACATTATAGACAGAATGCTAATATCACATTTTCTAGAGGAAACAAAGCAAGAACATCTCTTAAGAATTTACTTCTTAAATTGTTGGTCAATTGTAATAACCTTTCGAACTATGTTTCACATGTATATCGCTTTTTTTGTTAACAATTTTAGTAGTAACAATCTTCATAGTGGGATCCTTATAGTAGATCGTAAAAGAAGAAATGTTTATTTCTTGTTGTTATGATAAAACTTTATATCTAGAGAGACCTTCGAAGTTACCTCAACCAAGTCTCCAAATTTATTTGTATCAATCTTCTACCTAACAATTGTGAAGCCTTTTTTCGATAACATTTCTAGCTTCACTACCAAATCATCCTTTTATGCTTCAAGTGTTGATTGGAAAAACTACGTATGGAAGATTTCTTCCAATTGTTGCCAATTTTGGACTAATCCTCACAACTGTGGGATCCCCTTTTCCTGATAGCTAGAGGTTTGGCCACTCCTCCAATATCTCAAGTAAACAAGGTGCAATGTGAGGTACGGATAACTAGTCTAGACTTAGCATATCTAATGAAAATCCACCAACCATACAGAAGTGCTACATCTAGATCACATGAGACATAGAGTCGTTATCTAATCTTTTGGAGAGAATAGAAAACCATGACTCGTACCTAAAGGCCATGATCCTTCATCACCAAAGTGTCTCGGCTCGAGAGACTAGGTATGATGAGGAAAGGTCATTTCTTAAGCACACTCACTCACCTGATCAACGATCGACCTCTACTAATTCTTGATATGAAATTCGTTAACAAAATATGAACATGTAACCCAGTTATTAATGCTAATATTACTATGTGAAACAAATAAATATAGACTAAACCACTTAATTTGGAATTTTTCAATCTCTCGTATTTTGAAAGAGTTTTTGATGCGACTAGACCGTTAAAAAAAAAAAAAAAAAAAAAAAGAAGAAAAAAGGAGGAGGTGAGATAACTTGCAAACGGGAAGATCCGAATTATTCCAACTTTGGTGATAAAGCCTCAAATTAGTGGGCAAACACAGAGTTTATATCACATAAACCCATAGTCACATGGTGTAGTATGCTAGACATGATAAAGAAATAATCACACATAGAGGATGCAAAGAAATAGAAGAATGTTCACCTAGTACTCTTTTGCACCATGACATGTGCGTAAAGGGTTAGAAACCAATGCATGATCCTAGATACAAGTCTAAGTGATGAGATGCAAAGGAAATAACGAGAATACTTACCAAGTACTCTAGCCAAGTACAACAAAAGATAAATAGTTAAAATATATGTATGATCCTAGATGCGAGTTTCTACCAAATGCAATATTTACACACAAAATGAATCCTACGAGCCCTATTGCTACTAAGATGAGAAGTGATACAACGAATTTATACATGCCATGTAATAATATGATTTAATGAAAAATTATGATCCGGGCTCGGATGCATGATATGAAGCTAAACATGTGAATGTTATGATGGTAGTACGAAAAATCAAAGGAAAATAAAAATAAGCTAGAATAAATAAAAAAAGAAAGTAAGGTTAAGGGGAAGAGAAATCCATCCCAACGCACACGACAGATATACGAGCTACTATTTCTATAATAATCAGGACTCTAGCGAGGTCCTAACCCTCGCACTCATGGAAACGGATATAAGCTATTCGAACCCATGGAAAAGACATTCGGGAGGGTAAGTCCGACCTATCCTCGCTGAGGAAACCATGCTTGTGTTTTTGTAGTTAGCAATAATCAACAATTAAAGAATGAATAAGAAGGCTCCAACGAGGATAGAGAATTTCTCACCCTCTAGCACATGAAAAGGGGTATAAGCTATGCAAATTCTTGAAATAGTGACGAGAGGGGAGATTCGGTCTACTCTCATGGAAAAAAATTGGCATGGGCTTCTATATTAACAAAAATCAAGACAATGATAAAATAAGAAGGCTCTAACGAGGATAGAGAGATTATCTCCCTCTAACACATGAAAAGGGTTAAAAAGTACCCAAATTCATGAAATAGTGACTAGAAGGGAGATTCAGTCTACTCTCATGGAGGAAACCTTGCATGGACTTTTATATTAACAAAAATCAATCAAAATAACAAACGAAGAAAACTCTAATGATGAGAGAGAGAGGTTATTGTAATGACCCCAACCTATGATGATTAACTGCTAAACCATGATCAACGATGCCTAATAAGTAATTGAGATGACATTCTGAATTAATTGCATGTGAGTTGCATTATTTGTGTTTATATCTGTCTATTGTAGAAATATTTTTTTGTGTTTCTATTTTGATCTGTGAATTGAAGGCCTTATCGGCATCCGATTACAAAATTGACTTGAATTATGTGTTAGTTAGAATTTTTAAAATTTTATGGTAGGTTTAATTAAAATTTGATTTAGAACGAATTAATTAACATAATTAATGCTCATTTGCTTAGTTTGAGCCAAGAAGAATTAAGTCAATTTCATGGAGCCTATATAAGGCCCACTTGACTCCACTAGTTCATTTTGCATGCTGATTTCTCCATGTTGAAGCTCTAAACGTGAGAGTGAGAGAGACCAAAGGAAAAGAGTGAATCAAGAAGAAGAAAAGGAGAGTTGGTGAGATTGAAGGAGAATTGGTGGATTTGAGCAAGAATTTGGTAGAATTCTAGAGACTTGGGAACTCTAGGTAAGATCATGCCCTTAAACTTTGTGTTCACAACATAAGTAGGTGAATTTAAGAAGTCTAAGTGTTTAAACTTGAGAATTGAGCCTAGAATAAGAAATTTGAGCATGATTCATGCATTGCATGCATACTTCATGAAAATTGAGTTTGAATTCTATTTTAAACCTCACATGCATGGAGTTGTATTTGGTAAATGCTGAGAATTCTACATGATTTTGTGTACAACACCTCATTTGTTCATGATTTGAGGAGTTTGAACTCAACACAATGCATGCATGTGTCATACATGAAGTTTAAGATGTGATTTTGAATAATTGACATACTTTTGGGCCTTGATTTTGTAAAATGATCTTCAATTCAGGATATTCTATAAGTTTCTAAATGTTTTCTTGAGTTTTGGCCCAAAAGGATGAGTTTTGAAGTGTTGAATTCGAGTTTTGAAGCTTGGAAGCAAATATGGAAATTCCAGAATTCTACTTCCACGCTCGAGCGAGGGAACCTGCGCTCGAGCGACCACTCTATGATCTTGCACGTCCGCTCGAGTGACCAAAAGTTGGCTTAAGCGTGAAATGCAAGCTCCTAGAAGTTCACATGTTTTGCAGATCGCTCGAGCGACAAGAGTTGCTCTCGAGCGTATGAGCGAGGACTTCAGTCACATGCTCGAGCAATCGTCGAGCGGAGAAATCACACAACCTGTACTTTTACAGAGTTTACAGACCGCTCGAGCAAAGGAAGTTACGCTCGAGCGACCACTCACGAACCTCCGCTTGAGCGAGGTCCCTGTTTTCAGTATAACTAACTAAGTGTTACCAAGTGCATTTTGGCATCCTTATCGCATCCTAGGCATTCCTAGGTCATGATTAAGACACGATAATGCGGATAAGACTTAGAAACACACTAAGAATGAAACACAATGATTGTCATGAATCCTGGGCGTGTGTTTCAATGTGTACATGTTATGTGTTGTTTGTAGGTCATGCACCATAAGCTATCTGATGTGTCTCCTTTATTTGTTCTGCAATTGGAGCCATTCGTGAATAATAACTTTGTAAAGCTATGTTCAATTTATAAATTCTTTCTGAATGATATAAGATAATCTGTTTCTGAAATACTATTTTCTGAATGAAAGAATGGTTGTCCAATGTTTTTGAAATGTATTCGTGGCATTCTTAGCTTCAGATGACATCTATTATCTGTTCTTTTACGTCCTAATTATGGGTCAACTGTACATCTCATGAGCCAACTATTATGGATCCTTCTGTATATGGGTCAACTGTACGTCTCATGAGCCAACTGTACCGTCTCCGCGCACGTGAGTCAACTGTATGCCTTTATGGCCGTCTCTTTATGGGTCAACTATTTTTGCTAGTGCTTATGGATGTACCATGTATGATTAACTGCAAATTCTAATTATGAATATGATTCTGAATTTGATTCTGTTTTGAACTATGATTTCTGAACATAATTATGAATCCATTTCTGATAACTACTGAATTCTGTTTTCTGTAACTATTATGGACAACATTCATTGAAATCCTTTACTCTATTATTATTCACTAGGCTCTAGCTCACTATATTATTTATGTATGTTGGTGATCAGGCGCGTGACCAGGCTCAATGATGATCGCCTTTTGTCAGCCACCCTTTGTGCCTCCCGAGGAGGTTCTGGATTAAGTCAAATCAAGTGGTCATGTTTTCGAAATGATGTTTAAACTCTTGTTTTGCTTTCTTTTGTGACTCTCGTACAATTTTTGACTCTCTGTATATTGGGTTAAGTTCTCCTTTTGTTTTTATCTGTATCAGCGAGTGACATAAGACTATATTATGACGTCACTTATATTCTATGCAATGCAAAGTTTTAAAATTATCTGTCCCATGTTTGTCTACATAGCTCAATGGACACTATATTTTGTATGTTTGCTTATGCTAGCCCCTTAATTATATTGTATTCTGTTCAGAGGCCTTTGGTAATCCAAAGATTACTGGCCGGTTACGATGCTAAACCCATAGGAGTGAGTTTGGGTCGTGACAGTTCTCCTCCTCTTACTCGTGAAAATGAGTATAAATTACTCAAATTCATGTAAAAGAGGTTCGGGAGGGGAGATCCAATCTCTTCTCATAGAGGAAACCATACCTGGGTTTCTAACCTATAACAAATCAAGAAAAAGCAAGTTGGACTTGGCCAAAGTCGCTAAACAAGCTTTCACTAGCTACAGAAAAGGGTAGAAGAAGAGAGAATCCAACTAAACTATCAGCAACAACCCAACAATGATCTCAAGAAAATTCCAACAAGAAATAAAAAGAGATGGAAGATACAAGAAACTCAAGAATGGAAGTAAGGATTTCCTCTAGGCTTGTAGAGATAGGGCCCAAGCTAGTCACAGGCTCCAATCTAAACTCCCTCAAGCTGGTGAAGATCTCTAGCTCCAAAACTCCAAGCAAATGTATGAAGAGAGTAGTCCAAGTGTATAGGTATATGAAACTCTATGCTCAAAACTCTCTAATCCTCACTCAGATTGATTAAATTACTCAAATAGTTAACTAGTTTAAATTAGGTTCCCTCAACTAATTTACCAAATTGACTAAAACTAGTCAAATTTTCCAACCCTTAATCCTTTGAGAGGAGGGGGTTAAAAGGGCTTAGGGTGCTTGGAATATACCATTTGGTCCTTAAAGATTCGGATGGCATATTCCAAGATGCTAGGAGACACCTCATGAGAAATTTATTTGGCTGATGGTGGCTGGCATTCGCCTGACAAGAGTTGTACGGCCGACCAAGAGTGGTCCGTCACGTTTTCTCAAAAATTTGTTTGGTAGAGCACGAATGGTTTGGGCGTGCTTCCTAGGACCAAAGTGGTCCTAACGTGCTCGCTCTAACCAATGTTGTTTGTCGTGTTTCTCTAACGTTGTTCGGACCGACCAAGCATTGTCCAGCGTTATTTTTCTCAAAAGGTCTCCCTTCTCATTAGTTCCGACTTTCTAAGCTCTCTTTTCTGCAAAATAGGTCAACAGCTTTTGGAAATATAATGCTAATAGAGGTTGAAATGAACGGAAAGGTACCACTTGCCTTAAAAACATTTCAAAAAATATAGGTTTGAAGGTTTAGAAAACTCTTTGGCCAAAGCAGGTATAGGAAGGTTTGTCTCTCTTCATCCAGGACTTGTGCTTAAAACGATTTTTGCTTTCATCATCGGGAGCTTCGAGTCAGAGCCCCCAAGTCGTAAGGCCAATAAAAAATGGGGGTGTCTACAGCAACAAACAAGTATACCACATGAAAGTTGCTTTAGTCAAAGAAATAAGGAACATTCTAAGTTTTAAGCAATCATTACTTGCAAATTTCCCTCATTGTCCAGTGAACCTTTAATGTGTTCAATGGTTGACTGGTTTCCACTTCCTAAGAATAAAGTAAAAAATCTAAATCCCTTTAAGAATTCATACAACCTACTTACCTACTCAACATATTATCTTATATATACTAGAGTGTAGACATCATATTTTTGACGACCCTTAAGACTTGGGTGCCACTGATTGATCACTTAATGATGAATGTATGCGCTTGTCAAATGCTCGATGTCCTCAGCAGGAAACCTCAGTTTTGAGCTTCAAAAAACCCAAAACCCTACACATCTCTTGCCTTGTTTTTGGACCAAAACAATAGCTTTTCAAGCCTAAACATCCTGGGACCTACAGACCCACTAGTGTGGACTGCTGGCCACTAAAGTGGACTGTCGGCCATTATTAGTGGCCTGTCGGCCACTTGTGAAAAATTTCAGATATTGTTGCCAGCTGTCTTCACAAATGCATGCACCATTCCAACTGTATCTGTATAGATATTTTCGAGATAGTCTCATATTTTTCTATATATAGATGGCCCTCTCTCATTGTTTAAGGGTTAGAAAATTTTGAGAGCAAAAGTTTTGGAAAACATTCTTTCTCTCTACATTTCTCTCTCTCTCTCTCTCTCTCTCTCTTGCAACTTCCTTGACCTTTGCCTATACAGTCTAAACCAAACCTAGAGAGTTCTTTGCTGAGGTGATTTGAGCTTGAATTTTAGCTCTTTTAGCACTTGAGAGTGTGAAAATTAGTGTTTTGTAATTCCAAGAATCATTCCTTTTCAAGAGGTATACATTCTAGTTTTCTTGTACCATCTCTTTTCCATCTTTTCTTGCTGTTTTTGAGCTATTTCTTACCTATATTTTTTGGCTGAAACTTGTGGTTTAAGGCCATTAAAGGTAGAGGGGTTGACCACATTTCTTTGAACCTTGCTTCTTAGGCCTTTGCCCTTGTGTTTCCCATATTCTCATTAACTTTTTTTGAGCTTTTTACCACTAATTTTCAGAGGTTATTCAGAGTCTAAACATGTTTTGAAGTCCCAAAAATAGAGGGGTTAGCCTCCCCTCTTTGTGCTTGTTTACTAGCTTAATTTTCTCATTATTTTAGCTAGCTTCTTCAAGCTTTTCCATATTATTTCCAGCAATGTTTTAGTGTAATTTAGGACTACCTTAGTGTGATTACTTCATTTATCCTTTGTATAGTATGTTTGTAGTGTAATGGTCCTCATAGGTTTGGTGGTTTAGGCCTTAGCCACCAACCTATTTGAGTTGATAGTATTTATTTCTTGCTTTCTATACTAGTGTTCATCTCTAATCACTTCTGCAACCTCCCTCCTTTCTTGGCTTTTTCATTTGCTTTGAGAGTTGTTTCAACTGATGGATTGTTTAAGCTTGAGATTGAGGTCGTTGTGCTTAATGGTTTAATCTCTTCGGAGGTTCATTACCAACGGCATGACATCTCTCTCATGCCTAAAACAACCTTTTGTTTGACACTTCTTTCCATTAAAGGACTTAATGCTCATTTTGGACTAAATGAACTAATGAATGGAAAGGTAAGTAAAAGAGGTTAATAAAACTTGGACTAAAATGGAATAAGATAAAATTAACTTGGATTCAATCGGATGTTAATTGAACCCTTGAGTCTTGAGTCGTTTCATACTTGTTAGTGATGAAAACGGTTCAAGAATCAATGCCAACCCTTTCCCTTGATCAATCCATGATAGGGAGGAGGTTTTGAGAGTCATTATTTGTGCATTTATTGAAATTGTATCCCTTGGTTTATAAGTCATCACGCAATGAAATTGTGTCGATTGATGGCTTGCGAGTCAAGCCTACCCCTCATTTTACCTGTTGATGATAAGGAGAGGCAGGGTGGACAGATATCCCCTGAGAATGCTCTGTTTGTGCTTTGTTTGTCATCTGTTGCAGTAGAAGAAACCCCATATTATTGGCCGGCAGGCCACTTTTAGTGGGCGGTAGGCCACTACTTCTGGGCTGCCGACCACTTTTGTCCACCAAGTAGTACCCTTCTTTTACAAAACAGAGCAGAGGCTGAGGTAAAAACAGTGCAATCTCCTGACTGTGCAACATAAGCATTCCGGCAGCAAAACAGAGAGCATTTTCAGGTGGAAATTTCGTGTGCATGCATGAGTCGTCCCTCGTCTCTTGGTGCTCGTTAAATTATGCTTGTAGTAGTTAATTACTTAAGTTAATTAATGTTGTATTGTAGCCAATTAATTAGTTTAAATTCTAATTTGTAATAATTAGTTAAAGTAGCTAGTTATTTTTGTATTGTAATTAATTAATTAGTTCCAATTTGTAATAATTAACTAGCGTAGTCTATTTTAGTTGATTTGTAATAGTTAGTTAATTTGTATTAGTTAGCTAGTTAGTTTATTCGGACCCTTCTACGCGAGGGCACAATTGTAATAATGTATATGATTTCCAACCCCACGTCTTTCTCCTTTTTATTTACTTGCTTATGATGGTTAGTTTAGAGCATCATATTTCGTTTAGCATTTTCCATGCCATGCATCCATTGTTTTGCATGCATTGAGTTCGGTGCATCATTCTAACTTGCATTGTTATTATTTACACTTCTTTGAATATGTGCTTTACTGCATGCTATCAAATTGATTCACATGCCATGTTAAATAGCCGAGCATATTTAGATTGCATATCGTATGTATTGCATTAGTCATATTGCATTTGATAATGGCATGCATATTTTCTAATTCTTTTGTTTTCTTTGGCTTGCCTTGGAGTACTAGGTGAGCATTTATTGCTTTAACATATAGCATGTGTGTGATTGTTGCCATGTCAAAGCATGTTCGCCATGAGGCTAAGTGCTTAAGTGATAAACTATTTGAATGCTTGTAGATGAAGGCTAGTTGCTTGAATTTGGATAGTTAGATTAATGTACATTTGAGCCCACTTTTTCAAGTGGCACATTCACAAACGTTTTTTTCAAAAAACAAACATGAAATCAAATGTTCCAATTTTTGCAAATTAGTCTATACTTGTATGTGCGTCACATAGTAAGTTAGCCTAATAAATCGGAACAAGAGCATATAATACAAATAGGAATCACATCATGATTAGTAGAGGCCGATCTTTGATCGGGCGAGCGGGGGTGCTCAATTCATGACCTTCCCCTCTCGTACCTAGGTTCTCGAGCCGAGACAATCTTGGTGATGACGGACACGTGGCCTTTGGCATGAGTCTCGGGTTTCCTAAATTTCTCAAAAATATTTAGGTGGTGACTCTGTATCTGGTAAAGCAGTCCATTCTTGGCATTTTGATTCAAAATCGATTTTTCAAAAGATTTACTGGATTTGGACTCTTTTGTGTTTATCTATTTCACATTGCACTTCTGGAATCAGATTCAGAACCACGAAGGTCTGAACTATAGGGCTTATCGTCTTTCGAAAGGAGCACGAAAAGTCATGCTACATAGAGATTGTATCCTTGTGAGCCATAGTTCTATAAATATCTTGTATGAGACCAATAGTTTTATCTATTGGTAAGGTAGGTGTTACAACAACCATTGGTGGTTGTTCGAGCACTGGAGATGGAATATTTTCCATCATTCTTGGTTTCTCGTTTATGTGCCTAATTGGTTTCTCCTACCCTTGAGTCCCTGTTTGACTACTTGATTATTTGCTAACCTCAGAGATGGTCTTACTATAGTATTATTTCCTCCCAAATTTTTCTCATACGGAGGGTAATTATAGTCATTTTGCGTATACCATTCCATTGGAGGCATTAGCTTATAATAAAATTTTCGTGGGTTTTTAAGATCACAAATTCTTCTTTGAGAGATACTAGATTGTTGGCTTTTTCTGTTGGCCATCTCCAACCATATGTTGGCAATGATCCTCTCCATAATGTCCATTCATTCTTTGTTGAAATGGTAGCAAGTTATTCTCTATATTCTGGAGAAATGGTGATCAACAGGATGTTACCTCTCCAACAAATTAGTTGCCAAATTATTAACATAACTCATCAGTTGTTGGCAAAGTTGTTTTATAATTGGCCCTATCTAGAATAAAACTTAGTTTGAAACCACAATTAGGGTAGAAATGTTATGACTTTACTAACCAACATTATCACTAGCCTATCTATTATTATTTTGAGGAAACTTCCTTGTTAAAGGAATTTATAGCAACCTCTGGTTCTCTCCCCACATCTTGCACATTGTTAAAAATATAACTTCTTGTTATCTCTTTGTCCTTGTCATGGAGCACTAGAAAGTGTGTCCTATCGGGTGTGCCAAAAAAAATGTTGGCTTTGAAATGCCTTTGAATGACATAATTGTAATTTAGGCATGGCAGAAAAGGTTAAACAACCTTTTTAGATTTAAACCTAAGCTAATTAAAACTAGATGAATGTCTTAATGGTTCTTTTGTCTCAATGTGCCAACATTGAGGACAAGTAATACATAATTAAAAGTACAAAGAAAGTAAAAGGAAATAAAGTGCAAAGTAATTGAATTAGTGAACAATATAATTGTGAGATCCTTAAATTTTGTAAATCCTAGTAAGACCCTTACTTTTGAGTTATTATAATAAAGCCCTTAGTTCCCTGTTTATTCGCAAAATTAACCCTAGAACTAAAAACGTATCACGGATGAACCCGTACAAACCCTAATTGATCTCGTTAACTTAGAAATCATTTCTAACACTCTAGTATTAATTATTTAACTCTCTAATTTTAGATTAGTAGCTTAAAATCCTAATTTTTGATTTTTATCATTTTCATTCGGTTGTGTGTCCTTTAATTCAAAGCAAGATCATTCAAACCAAATTATTTTTCCTAACATTACTTTAATTAATACTATACTTGAAATAGATATTCTAATCAATTCCAAACCCACACATTTTATTTTAATTGCATCTTGAGCCCAAATCATTCTTTATACATATAAAAGCACACCTCCAATATTATAATCCTTTTTAAAAATATCTACAATATGTATACACATAAATAAATGAGAAAAGACCCTCAAATCTATATCACATGGCCAACCACCCTATCATATACACTTGTAGTGTACTTTTGGAAACAACATTGCATGATTCATGGAGGAAAATTTGACCTTGGTACCATAATTCAAGGAAAGTTGTCTTGTACTTGTAACTATCTTGATTCTACTTAAGCCTAACCCTAACTAGATCATGCCTTAATACATGATTAGGCTCCCTAATGATCCCTCATTCCATTACCTTCCAACTAAATACATCTCAATTCCATTCCATTCCAACCAATGGGCATTTTGGACCTTTTGCACCAATTTTATTATAAAACACCACCACCCTCCACATGTTACACATCTCATACACTCACACACCTACACATTCAGTTGAGAGAAAGAAAAAAGAGGAGGAAAGTGAACTTTGGTAGTGGAGGAGAGGAAAAGAGGAGAAAATTGTGCAAACATTTCACTAGGCAATCAAGTAAGTCACAACACAACTCTCTCTTATTTTTCCTTTCAAATACATGCTCTTAGAAGTTTTAAACATTCATTTCAAATATGTTTTGATGGTATTTTTGTGTTAAAAATGAAAGGAGTTGAGCTTTGATTCTACCCTTCTTGTATTTCTCTTAATCGGTATAAGACTGTCTTTTTCTATATCAATCTCTCAAAATTTCCGAAGGCACACCTACACCTTAAATTCTGAGTTTAATACATATTATTTATCATGTTTTCATCACAAGAGAAGTGGAAAATTTCCCTTAGTTGACCTCTTTTCTCATCAACTTTCTTATTTTAAGAATTGTGCCAAAAAAATATGTTTTATAGCCAACTTGCGAAAATTCTATAAACATGAATAAAAATCTTTTGGACCTCCATTTTATGTCAAAATCTTCCTTAAGGAGTTAGATTTCAAGGAAAATTGGTTTCATTGGAAAAAAGTGAGCGGTTTGAAAGAAAATCCAATTTTCGTAACGGTCGATACATCTGGACAGCGCTGGAGCATTTCTTAAATAACTAAAAATCTAGAAAAGCTATCACATTTCTGAAACATGTTCTGAAAACTAGATTAAATTCTCTACAAACCATAGGAAGTCCAAGTTCGGAAAAAAAATTTGAAATAGCCCTTTTGATTTTAATCTTTAAATGGTACTGAATCTGGAAATTTAGTTTTGCATGGGTGTTTTATACTCTTGTGTACATGAATATGCTTATTATTTTATGATCATGTCTTGGTATGATATATCATATGTTATGGCTATGTTCCTTATCTTCTTCATTTTAATGATGCTCATGCTAGTGTGAATAGTATTATCTTGTTGAGTCTGTTCTAACTTGACTTAAAACATTGATCCAAGTGGAAAACTTAATTGGGATGGTATTGAGTTTTCGATCACTTGAATAATGAAGAGATGATAATGTGTTATGTATGGATTGATGGGATGTGCTCCTTACTTGAAGGTTGAGTCTTGCGTAAGCGGTTGTCGCGTAAACCCTAGAATGGAACGGACGTATTCGGACTCTTTGCGATGGTTTGATTAGTGAGATAAGGTTGGATTCGGACGGGACATTCAGGAGGATAAAACTTTTTTGGAAGGATAAGGTTGGATTCAGGAGATAAAACCTTTTTCTTTTCGCCGTCCCTTTTGAGGCCCTGTGGTCGGTGCTACGCGGTATATAACCGTTAGTAAGCATTCGAGGTAAGTTCTGCAACAAAGCAGCAAAAGGGAGAGTTTCGAATAGTCCGGTGCCCAATTCTTGTGGTTGGGAGGATGAAATCTTTTTGGGGGATTTCTAGAATACTAACCACTAACATTATAACCTTGTTATCTATTTGAATGACATGTTCCTTTCTTCTATTATTGAAATTGCTGTTATTGACTTAAATATCATGCTTCACTACTTGCTTGCTATAAATATGATGGTGTATTGGATTGGGAAAAAGGGACGAGGTGTGTGTGCGTTTACTGGGCATTCAAAGCTCATGGCGTTTCATGCCAGGTATTGAAGACTATTAGACCGATCGAAGGCAAAACAGAAGCATTTGAGGATGTACGGCTACCCTAGGAGGATTAGAAACTAGTTTGTGAACGTGTTTTGAGATTATAAGTGAGAGATCTCATGTTGTATTTAAGACTTGATTTTGTAATTATTATATATCTGTACATATCTTTTATATTACCTATTCCTAATTGTCTCGTCGATTTATATAGACCTTGTGTTAATATCTTGTTAAGATCTGTCAAAGGGGTAGCTTTGCTATCTAAGGTGGTTGGACTATAAAGGGAGGCTATATTGACTGCTCTGACCTTCCTGGGATCTTGCTTGGTTATTATCCAAAGGACTCATTAGTGACGTTTTCTATTCTTGTAACCTTAGATAAACTCTGTATTTAATTGTTAGCATATTCTCTGATGTTCCCGGTTTTTTGGCCGTCACAATAATTACTAAAAGCGAAGTTAGAATTGATTAAAAGAACAATACAATTTCAAGATCACACTATCTTGCTACTCTTACTCATATCTTTAAAGTTCCTCCTATGGTTATAAGAATCGAATCCACTCCTAACTAGTGAGAACTACTACTAAGAAAATATAATAATAAGTCTAGATTTTTAATCTAGAGGTTCATTTCTCCTTCAATTGGCCTTCTATTTATAGACGCAATGCTTTAACTACTTACTACAACATATTCAGGTTTTTGAGACAAAAATTAAGGACAAAATCATTTTTCAGGGATGAAATGTTGTATTTTTAACAATGAAATTGGATATTTAGTGATGAATAAGTTTTGTTTTAGACCAAATTTTTTTTCGTCCCTCTCTCAAAAAGTAAACTTTTTGGCACCAAATTAAGTTATCCCTACAAGTGCATTTTTAGCAGCAATTTCAAAATTCTATCGCTAAAAGCTTTTTTTTTTTTCTTTTGGGATGACCTTTAAATGACGGCTTTCATGATGACAGGAATTGGTCCCCAAATATTTTTTACAACCAAATTTTCACTTTTGGGGACAAAAACATTTGATTCCTAAAACTTTTATAGGTTGCAGTGGCTTGTGATCGCTTTCAACGACCCGTGATATTTCTTTCCTTCTCAAGTGTTGACTTGTTTCCCTTTTCTTTCCCTCATTTGTTGTTCCAGTAATGGTGCTAGTGTCTTTTGCATTTCAAGAAGCTGCACATTTTTTTTTTAACTCCTATAACTACCCATGACCCATGGATGTTTCATCTTCTTAGGAGTTTTGTGGACTTCTTATGTGTTAGATACTCTCTTCAAATATCTCTAGATTTACCGTTTTAACTATGAATAACTATTTTGCACCCATTTTTGCCCAATAATTGGCTATTCAATTCGACGATTGTAAACAAATGGAATATATTCCAATGCGCATAAATCCTTTTAAGTACCAGCCACACTTGTTTATGCTACCATTGAATGGGTCCTAATCGCTATTTGTTATCCAGTTAGTTGGTTTGGATATCGACTAGGGTGTCGGGTTTGGTGGTTATAGTCTAGGGTGAGGTGAGGTGGTTGCAAGTAGTGAGGGAGAATAGAGGAAGTGATGGCAGTGATGGAAAAAGTGGCTAGGGTTATTTCTAGAAGAAAACTAATAGAGACAAGGGTAATTTCATAATTCTACCAAAAGATTCCATATTTTTGTAATTAATTTTGGTTCGTCCACCTATGATGTAATGTTTGAAAACTTCCCATTGACTGGTAATAAATTACCTCATTTCCCATTGGATGTTGTATGACCAAATTTCTATAATAGACCCTGCTTTTTTGGGTGTATATGTAAAATATCACTTTCTTTTATAACTAAGTTACATTCATTCATAACTAAAGACACCACAATGAATCACAACTAATGACCACTTTAGTCATAATTAGGGGTGAGCAGCGAATATACCGATCCGTCCAAACCGACTGAACAGAGCCGATTCGAAGCATTTTGGACGGATGCGTAATGACGAGCGGACGGTTGCGAATTGATTTTTTTTAATCCGCCTAGTTTTGGACAGATGACAGATTTAAGGTTCCTTTAGTCGCAATCGAACTACCAAACTGCGAGCACCCCTAGTAATTTGTAAGACTTGATAGGTGTTTGGGAAGTGAGTTTTTTTGTAGGTTTTTTTAGTTGTAGGATATTATTGGAGAAATTTTTTTTTGTGTTTGGAGAGATAGTTGAGTTTTTTTGTGATTGGATGTGATGTTTGTGAGAGAAAAAGTGAAATGATTATGGGGTTTGATGTTATATTTTGTTTGGATTTGTTTTTTTTGGTTTTGTAACCAATTTGTCTTTTAGTGAAAAAAAAAAAAAAAACCAAAAAACCAAAAAACCTCCTTCCCAAATAGAGCCTTGATGTTTTCAATTTGTTTAGATACTCTGTTTGTGTTTTTAATTGAAAAAGAGTTTAAATATTCTGTTGAATATATTCTGTTGAAAAAGAGTTTTCAACTTGAATATATTTTTTGAATTGAAAAAAATAAATGTATTATTTATCTATATTTTTTGGTTTTTAAATCTAACTCTAAAAATAATAAATAAAAAAAATGATATATGTTAGTTGGTTTTTGTTTTAAAAAACAGATATAAATGTAACAATACAGAGGCATACAATCTATACTACTGCTCTGTTCATAATTTTGGTAGTTTGAATTGTTTTTATATTTTAAGAACCGCAGATTGTAATACTTTATGTGGATGAGGCAGGCTGTGATTGTAATATGTGGATGAGACATGCAATGATTGTAATATTCTAAAGTTTCAAACTTTCTTTATTTAGATGAGGCATGCAGTGATTGTAATACTTTTTTAAGTCATCGACTGTAATACTTTTTTATTTTTATTTTTGGGCAAATTACACAAATAGTCACTATAGTTTGGGGCTTGTGTCACTTTGGTCACTGACTTTTCAATTGTGACACATTTGACCATGAATTTTGAATCTTGTTTCAAATAAGTACAATTGAATATATAATTAGATTTTTCAAGGGTAAAATTGTCAATTTGATAAAATATAAACTAATTTGACAAAAATAAATGTCAAGCAAATATTTTTGAATTTTTAAAAATTATTTCTACCTACTAAAAATAAAATTATGTAAAATTGATAAATCTTTTGGACATTTATTTTTTTTACCACATTAATTTTTATTATGTGTTTGGATGATGATCATGTAAAATTAATTTTAAAAAATTAATCATGTAAGTTTTATAAATTTTAAATAATTTTATCATTGGTGGATAAAAATAATTTAAAAAAAATTAAAAATATTTTTTTGATATTTATTTTTGTCAAATTAGTTTATATTTTATCAAATTGACGATTTTACCCTTGAAAAATCTAATAATATTTTCAATTGTCCTTATTTGGAACAAGATTCAAATTTCAGGGTCAAATGTGTCACAATTGAAAAGTCAGGGACTAAAGTGACACAAGTCCCAAACTATAAGGACTATTAGTGTAATTAACCCTTTACTTTTTTTTATTGAGGAAGTGCACAAGTTGAATTATGTTGAAAATTTATAAAATTTAAACGGCCAAACCGATTCGCATCCATTCACTAATCCGCTCAATCCACATCCGTCGGATTGGCAGATGAATACAGATTGAGTTTCTCCAATCTTCCAATCTAGCGGATAGATAGCGGATTGGAGATTCCGCACCCTTAGTCATAATAATAATAATAAAAACAACTTCATTAGGTCATAATTATGATCATGATCATAAACCATAATGACTTATAACTAAAAAATATTTTCAACAATTATAGTGAGTCATAACTATACATTACTTAACTCATAGCTAAAGATCACAAAAAAATTATAACAAGATATATTGTACATTCCACTCAGAAAAAAAAAAAAGAAAAAAAAAAGAAAAAAAAGAGTATATGTATTATAAAATGTCTTATAGAAAATAGATAGATAGATGAGGTAATCTTTAAATGCCAAACACTAATACAAAAGATAGACCATTTCGAATTTAATTTGCTGATATTAAACCAATGAACCATGAAGTTATGATGCAAACTTACAAAAAGGTCAACGACTTCATTTGACTAAAGAAAGTTGGTATGTGTCCACCCAGAAAGTTATCATCAAGGAGACTGTTCATCATAGATAGCCAATGTTAGTGTATAAAACTTTACATGCATCATAAATGTTATGTTCATTTTTATTACCCATAGCATTGTTAGGGTTTTAAGCATTATGACAATGATGATGAGATGATCTTAGTTAGGTAGGGAAAATATATTTAAAACGTAAATTGAAATTAAATGCACTTCAACATGATTACACAACTTACATATATGAAAGCTTGGACAAATTTTGCAAAGAAGATGGAATCTTACTAAACTTGTTATTAGCCAAGGATCTGTGGCAACAAAATTAAACAAAAATAATTAAATAAAATTTCATTGATGATTCCATATAGTAGAGTTGCCACTTCTGAAAGAGAAAAAAAGAAAAAAGAAAATAAATAAATAAAGAAGAGAAAGAATTGTTGTCAATAGTTACATCAAACACCGTATGTGTCATGCATTTCACTGTCTTCTCGTTCAATGCAACTAAGACCGTTCAATGATACAAAAATGTGCATGATGAGTTCATCCCGGTCTAAAGGCAATAATAAACTAAATCACCTCATACAAAATAATGATACTTTGCTGAGCTTGTAAATTGACTTATTTGTTTTTGCTTTTAGCAAATTTTTTTTTGAACTTTGAGTCAATTTGTTTATACTTTATAAGTTGGTCCAAACTAGAAGATCTTACAAATTAAAAGTAATAAATTATTTTTGAAACATAATGCTGAAAACAAAAAATAGACTAACTTTTAAAGGTTTTTTTTGTCGTATTTTTGTTAGCTTTTTCCATCGACTTTTTCCAAAATGTTTCCAACCTTTTTAAGGATATGTTTTCTATTTTTTTAAATAATAGCAACTGGTTTTATGAAAATAAATACAAAAAGAATTTTTTTAATCTTCAGAAATTATTTTCTTCCCAAAATAAGGGAGAGCCATACAGCAATGATTAATTTTTTTATTTTTCATTTTATTCACTGAATTAGTTCGTAGATTCTCTAGGAAAAAGATGAAAAAGAAGAAGGAAAACATAATTTGGAAATCAAACCAATCAAGCTGAGAGGTTTTTCATTAAAAAAATAATTATTTTTTCATGAAGGTTAAGGAATTGGTGAAATTACCTAACAAAGAGTATATGAAGAAATATAGATTTGAGACTACATGCGCTCTTCCATCATCTGTTTTTGTCAACATAAGTTTATTTGGAATTTGATGGTAATAATTTATGAAAGCAGTCAATCTCCATAAAAAAATGCATGATAATAAGAACCATGTTAGAATGTTAAATTTTCCTAATAACACTACATTGTCTGCATTTCATGTGCTCTATTCAAAATTAACGAAGAAAACTACGAAAAAGAATTGTGGAATTGTAGCACTTCCAAAATTTTGAAATTAATTAATGCATTAATTTGACATAGTACATAGTCATATCAAGGGAGAGTAAGAAAAATTTATTGAGTGTCAAGAAGGTGTCACGTGTCATTGCTCTAATGACTTGTATGAATTACCCTAAACAACAATTTCATCATTTCATGGAATGAAGAAGAAAGTGAAAAAGCATTTTTTGGCCTTAAAACCCTATATTTAAGCTCTGAATTGAACTTTCCTCTTAAAAAGAATGTCTACATCTATTTCACGATCAAACTTCAAATTATAAAGAAAGGATTAAGTAAGCCAACTGAGCGAAATAGTAGAAAATACCCTTACAAATCAGTAAGAGAAGTAAGTATTCCAATTTCCTGTGGTATTTCTCCTTTCAAACCAGAACTTGATAAATCACTGCAACACAAAATATAATTACATGTACAACAATACTAATTATAAATCTAAAGAAGACAAAAAAGAAAAGAAAAGGACATATTAGTAAGAGAATGCCCTTACAACGCATTTAGTAATATGTAATCAATGCATTGGATTTAACTAAAACCTTGTCTAGTTTTTAGTGAAAAGGAAACAATGATCACCATTTTTTTACATCAAACCTCTACCAAAATACACAAAAATTCATAGCTCTCCCAAAACCCTAAAGAGGAGGAGACCTTCCTTGAAATATTTGAGCATCCAAAATGTGCCTTGAGAGCTCCAAGGCCTGGGGAAAACACCCAGGGGCCTTGTTTTCAAGTTTCTCTTATATTCTTCGGTTTGACTACCAAACTATCAGTTAGTTGATAATTTTCTTATTATTTTCATATACTTGAGTCAAGATTTTTGCTTTTGATAATGGTTAAGTCATATTCATGCATATTCCATGATTTAGAGTAGTTTTAATCATTATTTTCTTATTTTGCTACTTGTTTTGCATTGTACCATTAGTTTTGATCACATGACATGATTATCATGCATCTAGGCCAAATATACCCATTAACTAGATATTCTCATTGTTGCATTTTGTGGTATTTGATTGTTTTAAATCTGAAAAGCCATGGTTTTATGCTCATATGCCATGTTTAGCACCTACCGGGCTTTAGGAGTTCATTTTATGTGTTGTTGCATTAGGTTCATGCTTTGGGTCGCATATATATATATATAATGTGCTAACTTGGTTTTTGTGACTTTGGTGCCGAGGAGTACCTGATAAGTGCTCTTCCCTCCTTTTGCATCTTTTTGTATGTATTTGTATTATTTCTTATTAGTAGCATGTTTTGGATATTTTATGTAATGGGACAGGCTTCTCAGATTGGAGTATGTTGTTGGGCTTTTATGGGTCCAATATAGAGCCCACATCGATGATTCGAACTGTTCAATATGTAAAGCTTATCGAGTATTTCATTCTTATAAAAAATCATGTTAATCGGATATCAATAGTCACTTGATCAAATCACATTTGTGTCAACGGTGAGTACGAATTTTAAAACAAATTAGTGACACAAATATAATCTAATCAAGTGTTTATTGATATTTGATTAATGTGATTTTTTGCAAGAAAGAAATACTTGACAAAGCCTATATATTGACAGCTTGGATTATCGATGCGGGCTCTGTAGTAGGCCCACAGAGGCCCAATAATACCCTCTAGTTGGGAAACCCAATTGGAGAGAACCCTCTACCTTATGTAATATAATTGCTCTACGCTATGAAACTCTTTGTATTTGAAAGATTTTTATTGCTTAGATTAGGTTGATTCCATTTTATTCAAATAAAATGTGTTTTGGAAATATTTGAGTAGTTGGTAAAATTTCCTTCTTTTTGGAAAGTTGTCATTTTTTGTAATTTTCCAAGTTTTAGGGAACTTTCTTAAAAACAATTTTGAAAACGAAAGAGAGTCAAGATGGAAGCAATCAAATAAAAGTGATAAAATCCTTTCTTTTGTGAGTTACATATGTAAGAGCAACCGACCTTCGGAGGAGGTGCAATTGGCTTACAACTTTCTTATTCCCTTGTTTTTCCATCTTATGTATAAAACCCACAAGATTATTGAAGATTCGGTCAAATAGTATTTTATTGAAGCCCACTTAGATCTATCATATGGCATGCATAGACCTCTTTATCATTTTTCTACATAGGCTAAGTTACCTAACAATCAATAATCAAACTTGAAACCGCTACTTGGTTTTAAGGTCCAAGAACCGTAAAATAACTCCATATATAAAGGTACTATCACCAGAGAACTCGATTCGGGGACTTAGGTATGAGATGGGAAGATTTTATGCATCCATCTTGCCCGACTCAAGGTCGGCCTCTACTTATCATCTTGATAATTTTAAATTTAAAATTGGTAAGACTTATGCATGATAGGTAGTAGTAAATAAAAGAATGGGAAAAGTAGAATAGGGGTAGATAGTGAAAATACTAAAATAAAGTAGAAAGAGATAGATAGAAAAAGAGTGGTGCTATTAGCACCCCAAGAATTAATTTGGACCCCCTATTTCTTTGGACCCCCATTTATAATTTTTGAAACCCTAAAATTGTTTTTCTACCCCCCAAATAATACCAAAATTATCCTTAAATATTCTACCCGATTGAATGGACACCCCATACCCCCACACCCAAAACAAAACCCTTTGTTCCAAAAAAATCCTAACAAAACCTCATCCTTTTCAAACCCATGAACAAGAAGAAGAAGAAAAAGAAGAAGTGCAACTCTACGACTCTGGTATGTTCTCTCTCTCTCTCTCTCTATCTCTTACACACACACACACACACACACACACACATCCGATTATGGCCAGAAAGATAGATCTTCGACGTGTTTATTTGTCTCTTCCCGAATATGAAAAAATGTAAACTTCTGTGAGCTTCAAGAATTTTGACTGTTGAAAGTGTTAGGAAGTCGCCATGTTCGGGCCTGTACTCCTAAACATTACTTATTTGTTCAGGAATGCGTTACCGAACAAATAAGTAATGTCCGGGCCTGTATTCCCGAACATGAAAAATGCAAACTTCTTCGAGCTTTAAGAATTTTGACTGTTGAAAGTGTTAAGAAGTCTCCATGTTCGGGCATGTACTCCCGAACATTACTTATTTGTTCGGGAACACGTTACCAAACAAATAAGTAATGTCCGGTCCTGCATTCCCGAATATGAAAAAATGCAAATTTCTGCGAGCTTCAAGAATTTTGACTGTTGAAAGTGTTAAGAAGTCGCTATGTTCGGACTTGCACTACTAAACATTACTTATTTGTTCGGGAATGCGTTACCGAACAAATAAGTAATGGCCCCGTTTGGTAGAGCTATGGGAAAGTGATTATAGCTTATAGCTTAATAGCATATAACTTATAACTGTGAACATAAGCTGATTTTGACTTATAAATTAAGCTTCTCCTCCCCCACTCAAAGAATAAGTTGATTTTTGACTACAAAAAGGTATAAGCTGTATTGTTAAACTGAATCAAACACATCAAAATAGCTTAAATTAAGCTAAAAACTGAAATAAGCTGGAAATAAGCCTACCAAATAGGGCCAATGTCTGGGCCTGTATTCCCGAACATGAAAAATGCAAACTTCTGCGAGCTTTATGAATTTTTACCATTGAAAGTGTTAAGAAGTTTAGGTAATCAAATGGTTGCTGATAATGCAGTTTGTTCCCGTGGATGGATCGGACTTGTCCAAGCTCCTCAGGCCCACGTCCAATTGGTCTAGCCCACCGAGTCACCTGCAAACAAGTTCAACAGGGAACGGGGTAGTCCCCCAGTGAACCCTCCGACGGGCAAGTTAGAAAGGGGAGTAGAATAGAGAGAGAGAGAGAGAGAGTGGAGATAGAAAGGTTAACCTTCTTCCTGTCTTCAACGTTTACTTATATCCTTTGGTAATCATTTCACTGTCCCTTCCGACCTGCCCTCCTCACCAAAAGTCTATGCTGTAGCTTACCTTGTTCAGGGTAAGGTGGTGATGTTCCGACGGAGAGGTGTTATCATAATAAATGCTGTGATGGGCTGCATTAATGGTGATGTGCAGTGGCAATAACTTTGCAGATCTTTGTCTGCTGATGTGGCTTGTCCTTTACCTGCCATATGTCTGAATGTGATTGGCTTTCTATGCCATGTTGGATTCCAACTGTTTTGGGTTTTACCAGCTGGGTTATGTATTGGGCTCCAAGTGATGGGCTTGGGTTGTTTATAGTGGGCTATGGCCTTTATGGGCCTAACCACGTCAGTAGTCCCCCATTCCCGAGTGCAGCTTTAGTCTAATGAAGGGAATACGAATGAAGAGAATGAGGGCGTTAGAGATTGGTGTTAGGAGGAGGGAGACCGGCAGGGTTGACTGAGTGGGTGGACCGACCGTGAGGGGAGGCCGAATGAAAGGGCCGACCGCAGGGAGGGCTGACTGCGAGGGTTGGCGGAGTGGGAAGGCCGACCGCGGGGAGGGCGGACCGCGAGGATCGGTCGAGTGGGGAGGCCGACCGCGAGGGTTGGCCGAGTAGGAGGGCCGACCGCGAGGACGGCCGACCGTGAAGGGGGGGTGGGGGGGCGCGGGGCTCAAGAGACGGTGTGTCACGTGGTGATTTGAAGTGGAAAAGACAGGGTAAGGGAAGGAGACAGTGGATCGTGGTCGTACACGTGGCAGCATTGCGTGGGAGGAGATTAGGCGTTGGCCAGAGATGAAACGATAGGTCATGATGGGTGGTGAAAAGACAGTTTTGGCGGATGTTTTTGAAAAGTTTTCAAACTGGCGAAAATTAATTGGGATCCTTGGAATACGGGAAAACCGTGGGCTTTTGGTATTATTCGGTTTACCTACTTCTTTGCGAAAAATCAAAACATCCCAAGTGTTAACTCCTTTGTTGCTGACGATACACCTTTGGAACACTTTTTCAATTTCCTTGTACCCGCATCTGAAGCGATTCGCAGACATACCATAGAAATGGCCCACGAAGAAGCTGTGAATGCTACGGTGGATCCACTTGGTGATGATGATGTTGTGGGGTTAGCGCAGCAGTACAGGACAGAGAGGGTGGGTTCCACCATGATAGTAGCTCCAAGGCCAATCAGCCAGGCAGAACCAGATCACTGGCATTCAAAGGCGGACAGATCCATTCTTGCTCCGTCGGAGTTGGAGGGGATAAGGGGGAAGTACCAGATTCCTTTGGAGATAGGGTTGAGGCTGCCGACATCTACCGAGAGGGCGTCGAATGTGCGGCCAGGGGAATTTAGCTTGTACGAGGAGGCATTACGGGGAGGTGTGAGGCTGCCGCTGCCTCAGGTTGTGGTTGATGTGTTGAATAAACTAGACGCGGCGCCAAGTCAGTTGATGCCAAACGCTTGGAAAATATTGATGGCCTGCGTGAGTTCTTGGCCGCAAGCAATGGGAGGGTTGGCCTTGACGGTAGATGAGTTCTTCTCGTGTTACAAGGCCTCCGGCCAGCAGGACACTTGGGTTACACTGCAGGCGGTGGCTGGACGAGGTCTGGTGGCGGGTCTGCCGTCTTCGGTAAAAGGCTGGAGGCCAAGGTGGTTCTTTGTGACGGCAAACGGCGGGGTGGGAGTTCGTACAACTTGGAAGGTGCCCACCAAATCGGTCGAGCCCAAGCTGGACAAGGTGACTGAGGACCGAGTGAAGAGGGTGAGGGATTGGAGGGAGGAGAAAGGAATAGAGTGGGACGAGCTTGTCCTACCGTCGGTCTTGTTTACCCTAAACTTGGGACCGCAGCCGCTGGGAGGGGGTCCGGAAAGGGAGGAGTTGGAGGTGCAGAGGAAGGCGGTGGAGGAGGAAGAAATGAGGTTGTTCATGCAGGCGGACAAGTATAAAGAGTCCCAACTGGGGCCTGCTCTGAAGCCGGTCGCGAAAGAGCGGATCCGACCGCGCCCCAAGCCGTTGGGGGAGAAAGACTTAAGCAGTTTTGTGCCCCGACTGCCCCCAGTGGATCTTGTGAAGGAACAAGCAAACAAGATGGGGGATGATTTGAAGAAGAAGAAGAAGAAGAGGAGGTTGAGGAGGAGTGGAGAAGAGCCTGCCCAGAAGAGAAGGAGGGAAGGGAGGGTGGAAGAGGCCAGTACGACGAAGGAGGCAGAGGGGGGGGGGGAGTGGAGCAGACCCCAAGAAACGTAGTTGCCCCAAAAGTGGTAGAGATCGCCTCAGAGGGCATGGAAGTGGTGCCAGTAGTGGCGGCGATCGCCGTAGGGGTCGCGAGGGCCGCCCCTGAAGTGCAAGCAGAAGATGGGGCAATTGGCCTTGGGCCAAGGAGGGAAGAATAGCCCCAAGGGGGTCCTCCACCCCAAGGAGGGAGAGTTAGTTTGACCACTGCAATCTACCACGCTCGTGCGGTGGCTGGGCGGCTGGAGAGAGAAGAAGGCCCAGCAAGGGCAGGGGCAGACCGCCTGGTGGGGATTGTAGAAGAGGCAGCCTTGCGCTCAGCATCCAGATTCAACGAGGCTGAACTGCTAAGGGGGTTATGCTTTGCTCAAATGAAGGTAACCACCTTAGCAGGGGCTCTGCTGAGGATGGCGGGGGCTGCAAAACTCAAGGCAGATGAAGCCAAGGGTCAGCTTGTAAAGTTGAAGAGGAAGACTGCAAGTTGGGGGAGTGTCCACGCTGATCTGCAAGCGGTCAACGTGGAGTTGGAGGACACACGCCGCCAGGTTGTGTCACTCGAGTTTCAACTGACGGGTGAGTGGAAGAAGGTGGATGAAGCCCAGAAAGCCTGCGCGGTCGCAGTCGAGTGACATGAAGAGGCGATGAGCAGTAACGAAAAGCTGGTCAGGCAGAAGAATAAGGCAAACGCTGAGATTGGCGGTCTGCAGAAGAAGCTAGAGGACGAGCGCGCAAAGGCAGCGAAAGAGAGGGAGAGCCTTCAGAAAGAGTTGGAGGCAGAGAGAGACAGGGCTACCGCTGAAAAGGAGAGCCTGAAGAAGGAGTTGGAGGCAGAGCAGGTGAAGGCTGCTTCTAAAAGGGCGACCCTGCAGAAGGAGTTGGACGAAGAAAGGGCGAAGGCAGCCTCTGAAAGGGCGGCTTACCCCGATCTGTGCGTCGCAGCAGTGGAGCAGTTCAAAGGGTCTGCTGAGTTTCAGATGGCAGTAGATGCTGCAGTCGCCAAAAACTTGGCGAGGGAGGAGTCTGGGGGGTCGGGCCCATCAAGGATGACCGCCGGGGGGAGAACTGAAGCAGAAGTGATTGAGAGCTTCCAACAATCAGACTTCTATAAACACGAAATGGCTGAGTTCTGGGACAGTGGCTGGAAAATGTTCAAACGTAGGGCTGAAGAACTGTTCCCAAACTTAGACCTTAGTAGTGTAATAATCGGTGAGGATGATGTGGCCCAGACCCCCCTGGATGAGGGTATTGAAGAAGAAGACCTCATCTCCAATAAGGAGGAGTAATTGGAGAAAAAGAAGAAGAAGACTTTGCACAGACATTGTTTTTGCTTTGTTTTGTTTGTTTGTTTGTTTTTTTTTTTTTTGTTTTGGAATTGCTGTAATGAACTGATGTACAAAGTTGTGAATAAATAAAATTTCAGTTATGTTTTCATTTGATTGTCTGTGCGTGTGCAACTGAAATGAATGAGGCGTGGGAGAGGCGTGTGTATGACTCACGGTGAAGTGCAAAGTGGAGTGAAATTTGTAATAAGAACTAAATTTAAGAACTCCATTGTGTAGAGTAAACTTGAAGTTGTAATAAAAACTCAATGCAGAGTAAAGTTAGGAACTCCTCAATGCAGAGTGAAACTGAAGTTGTAATAAAAACTCAATGCAGAGTAAAGTTAGGAACTCCTCAATGCAGAGTGAAACTTAAAATGTAACAAAATTATAAGTTTGTGTTTGCCACATTGCTGAAGGAGACTAGTGGTTTGTTGAAGTAAGGCTTGGCTTGTAAGAGTTTGATTGAGAAGAGAATAACCTGGAATTGTGACTAAGTGTGTCTACTAATTTCCCCAAGCATGAAATTTGCATGGGTGGTCTTGACTGAGCCCTGCATGCGTGCTCATTTGGAGCAAAGCTATGATTTACTAACATTTTAAGTAACTGAGTCTGACCCTGAAACTGTGGCGCTCGGTCTGGATAAGACTTGTTATGCCTAGGCGGACTAAGGCTTGGTCTGGCCGAGTGTTTCATGCCGGGTCTGGCAGAGGCTCTTACTGCGCAGTCTGGTCGAGGCTTCTAGTGCTTAGTCTGGCTGAGGCTTTTAGCGGTCGGTCTGGCCGAGCCTTGCGGTGCTCAGTCTGGCTGAGGCTTTTCGTACTCAGTCTGGCTGAGGATTTTCATGCTCAGTCTGGCTGAGGCTTTGGCGGTTGGTCTGGCCGAGCCTTGCGGTGTTTAGTCTGGCTGAGGTTTTTAGTGCTCAGTCTGGCTGAGGCTTTTCGTGCTCAGTCTGGCTGAGGCTTTTCGTGCTCAGTCTGGCTGAGGCTTTTCATGGCTGAGGCTTTTGGCAGTCGGTCTGGCCGAGCCTTGCGGTGCTCAGTCTGGCTGAGGCTTTTATAAATGCTGCAGACAAAAATGTTGTTAAGGCAACACACAGATAACTGAGAGAGAAAATGGTTGTCATGGACAGTGTAGTCCCATCGATCAAAATTTATATTATGCATCAAAAACAAAATACAACAACTGAGCAATACAACAGTAGGAACTTATTGAAAGTAGCGCTTCAGGTGTTCAGCATTCCAGGGGTGAGGGAGGTCTCAGCCTTCCATGTCTTGAAGTTGGTAAGTGCCTGGACGTGGTCGGGCTTTCACAACGTAAGGTCCCTCCCATTTGGCTGCCAGTTTACCCTCAGTCGGATTTTTTGTGGCAAGAGTTGCTTCTCTCAAGACAAGGTCCCCTATAGAGAACTCCATTGGTCGGACTTTGCGGTTGTAGTGTGTTCTCATTTTCTATTGGTATGAGGCTAATCTGACAGCAGTGGTCTCTCTGAGCTCTTCAATTAGGTCCAGGTCTGCCTGATGGAGCTCTTCGGTTAGTGGGGGATCCAGATGTAAAACCCTGAGAGTAGGCAGACCGACTTCCACCGGAATAACCGCCTCAGCGCCGTATGTTAAGCGGAAAGGGGTTTCCCTAGTGAGAGTCCGAGCTGTAGTTCGATAAGCCCAGAGTACATTTGGTAGTTCCTCAGCCCAAAGTCCCTTAGCAGCTTCTAGCTTAGTTTTGATGATCTTTAGAAGAGAACGGTTGGTGACCTCAACTTGGCCATTGGCTTGGGGATGACCGGGGGAAGAGAAGCATGGTTGAATCTGGAGGTCTGCACAGAACTTCCTGTACTTGGCGTTGTCGAATTGTTTGCCGTTGTCAGAGATGATGGCTCGAGGGATGCCAAATCTGCAAACGATCGATTGCCAGATAAACTTGGTTGTGTTCCGCTCGGTAATTGTGGCAAGGGGTTCTGCCTCTACCCACTTGGTGAAGTAATCAATGGCGACAATCGCGAACTTGGTCTGGCCTCGGCCGGTGGGAAGTGGACCAACCAAGTCAATCCCCCATTTGGCGAACGGATAAGGACTGCAAAGTGTGATCAACTCTGTAGGAGGAGCATGGGGGATGTTGGCAAAGCGTTGACACTTATCACATTTGAGCACGAAATCTGTCGCATCTTGATTGAGAGTTGGCCAGAAATAACCAGTGCGGAGTATTTTGTGAGCAAGAGACTACCACCGGAATGATTACCAGAAATTCCCTCATGGATTTCTCGCATTACATAGGTTGCTTGAGCCGAATTGAGGCACCGCATATACGGGCGTGAGAAGCCACGTTTGTATAAGATGCCATTGACGAGTATGTAATTGGACGACCGAGCCCTGACTTTGGCGGCTTGCTATTGGTCGTCTGGAAGTTCCCCCGTTGTCAGAAATACAATGATGTCGGACGCCCAAGGGATGGGTTCGTTGTGGAGAAACTGTACTTCTTGCTGGTCGGGGGAAATGGCAGGGTGGGACAGGTATTCGAGGTGGACACCGTGGCTGAGGTCGGACTGGTTTGAGGAGGCCAACTGAGCCATCTTATCTGCCTTAGAGTTTTCTGCCCGAGGAATGTGCTTGATGTGGAAGGTATTGAAGAGGCGAACAAGGGGAAGTGCAATGTCCTTGTAAGCCCGCATGGTGTCCTCCATGGCATCGAATTCCCCTGTAATTTGTCCGACGATGAGCTGGGAGTCGCTGAACACCCGGATGTGGCTGACACCAATATCTCTGGCTAGGCGAAGACCTGCTATCAATGCCTCATATTTGACTTCATTGTTACTGGCATCAAACAAGAAACGGAGAGCACATTGGAAGTAACCGCCCTCAGGGGCGGTGAGGATGAGGCCAGCCCCACTACCTTCCCTGCGGGATGAGCCGTCGACGTTGAGAGTCCAAGAATGAGGGTCTTCGGGCTCGGTAGGGGTTGGTGGGGATGGGGGCAGTGGTTGGGATAGGATTAGTGAATTCCATGATGAAATCTGCGACAGCATGTCCCTTAATTGCTGTTCGCGGCCGGTAGGTGATGTCAAACTGGCTGAGTTCCACTGACCACTGCATGAGTCTGCCAGAGAGTTCTGGTTGCTGCATAACCTTCTTCAAGGGTTGGTCGGTGAGGACCACTATGGCATGGGCTTGGAAGTAAGGACGGAGCCGTCTGGAGGCAGTGACCAGGGCCAAGGATAATTTCTCTAACAATGGGTAATTCTGCTCTACTCCCCTGAGAGCTCGACTGATGTAGTAGACCGGCCGTTGGACAGAGCCGTCTTCCCTGATAAGAGCTGCACTGACTGCGGTGCTTGACACGGCTAAATGGAGGAAGAGGGGCTCGCCCGTGATTGTCTGTGAAAGGAGGGGGGTTGGCCATGCACTGTTTCAACTGCTGAAAAGCCTCTTCGGATTCAGTTGTCCATTCAAAAGTTTGCCGAAGGACTTTGAAGAATGGTAGGCACTTGTCTGTTGCGCGGGAAATGAAGCGGATGAGGGCCGCGACTCGGCCAGTGAGCCTTTGAACCTCCTTAACCATCTTGGGTGACTCCATCTCAATCAAGGCCTTGATCTTTTTGGGGTTAGCTTCAATGCCGCGCTGGCTGACCATAAAACCCAAAAACTTCCCAGATCCTACGCCGAAGGCGCACATTTCTGGATTGAGCTTCATTTGGTACTTGCGTAGGGTGGCGAAGGTCTCTTGTAGGTCAGTTAGATGATCGGTGGAGAGTTTGCTCTTGACTAGCATGTCGTTGACATATACTTCCATATTCCGACCTATCTGATGATGGAAAACGGTGTTGACCAACCGTTGGTAGGTGGCCCCCGCATTCTTCAGTCCGAATGGCATCACACGGTAGTGGTAAGTACCTCGGTCGGTAATGAAGGAGGTATGTTCCCGGTCGGACGGGTGCATTAGGATTTGGTTGTACCCAGAGAAAGCATCCATGAAGCTGAGCATCTGATGGCCGGCCGTGGCATCGACTAGCAGATCTATGCGGGGGAGAGGATAGCTGTCTTTGGGGCAAGCTCGGTTTAGGTCAGAGTAATCGACACAGAGTCGCCATTTGCCATTATTCTTGTGGACTAGGACTACGTTTGACAATCATTTAGGGTAGTCCACGTTTGTGATGAATTGGGCCTCAAGGAGTTTATCGACCTCTGCTGCAATAAGAGTATTGCGCTCCGGATGGAAGATGCGCTGCTTCTGGCGGTACGGTCGGAAATGGGGTTCGACGCTGAGGCGATGGGTTATGAAGGAGGGGTCAATACCCGACATGTCTTAATGGGTCCAGGCAAATACATCATTGTGCTCGGTCAGGAGGGCGGTAAGGTCGGCCTTGGCTTGGGGGGATAGTTGGCTTCCGATTTTGGCAGTTTTGGTTGGGTTGGTGGGGTCGATGTTAACTTCAACGAGTTCCTCCATAGGTTCTCCTCTGACCAACTCGTCCTCATCTCGGACGTCTAGCCCTTCGATGATCATTGTCTCTTTCAGCTTGACTTCTTTGAGTGAGCCAACATAACACTCCCTGGCCACGGTCTGCTCTCTTCTGATTGTTTCGACCCCGACATTGGTGGGAAACTTGATGGCAAGGTGGTAGGTGGATGTGATGGCTTGGAAGGCATTTAGGGCAGTGCGGCCAAGGATGATGTTGTAGGCAGAGGGGCAGTCGACCACAAGGAAGGTGAGCAACTTTGTGGTCTGCCGTGGATATTCGCCAATGGTGATAGGGAGATCGATTGAGCCGATGGAGGTCACACAGTCGCCAGTGAAACCGACCAGAGGGGTTTGGAGGGGAGACAAACTTTCTTCCCCAATCTTGAGTTGGCGGAAGCAATTGAGGAAAATGATGTCTGAAGAGCTGCCGTTGTCGATGAGAACTCGTCTGACCTTGTAGTTGGAGAGGATGGCAGAGATGACAAAGGGGTCATCATGTGGGTAACGGATGCCTGTACAGTCGGCGTCCGTGAAGGTGATAGGTTTGGTCCACTGTTTTGGCTGTTTAGAGGGTCGGTCCACCGTTGCCACTGCTTTGTCTGAGCCCTACCTTATTTTTCTGAGTTCTGCCTTCTGGGCTGAGCAGGATGGTCCCCCACAAGCAAGGCCACCTGAAATAACTCTGATTTCTCCAACTGGTGGAGGGGGATTACCTAGCGGTCGAGGCTGTTGCGGAGGGCGATCATGGCCTTGGTTAGGTGGGGCTGACTGCCGGGGGGTGCGCCGACGATTGTTTCTGAGGGGCTCAGTTTTTTGCCTCTGCTGAGGGCGGGTGTCCGTGAACCGGCTAAGACGTCCCTGACGTATGAAGGTCTCGATCTGATCCTTGAGGTTAATGCACTCGTCAGTGTTATGGCCATGGTCCTGGTGGAAGCGGCAATATTTAGACTGATCTTTCCAACTGGAAGGGGTTCGTGAAGGTAAGGGCCATTTGAGGGGGTAGTCTCGTTGGATCTGATTGAGGACGTGTTCCATGGGAGAATTAAGGGGTATGTACCGCTCGAACCGACCGGGCAGTCGGGCGGGTGCCGACCGGTTAGCTCGGGGGGGTCGGTCGTTATAGTGGGGTGTTTGGCTATTATACTGGGCGTTCCTGGTTTCTGAGTCTTTTCTCTTGTCTCTGGGGGTCAGGTTTTTAGTTATTGGATCCTGCCGAGCGGCCAGTGAATCTTCAGCATTCATGTATTTTTGGGCTTTGGAGAGTAGGGCTGCCATGGAGGTCGAGGGGTTTTTAGAGAGGGAGAAAAAGAAATCGGACGACCGCAGACCGGCCATGAAAGCCGTGAGGATGACCTTGTCGTCGTTTTCCGCTACTTGCAGGGCTTCGGTGTTGAAGCGGGTAACGAAGCTGCGTAGCGACTCCCCCTCGGTCTGACGAATGTTGAGGAGTTGGGTGGCCGGGCGCCGCTGGCGCTGGGCTCCAATAAAATGGGCTCAGGAAAGAGTCACTGAGGTGTTGAAAAGTGGAGATGGAGTCTGCCGGTAATTGGCTGAACCACAGTCGAGCTGACCCCTTCAGAGTCACGGGAAAAGCTCGGCACACGATCTCGTCAGGGAAAGCATGGAGGATCATGAGGGTTCGGTAGGTCTCTAGATGGTCGACTGGATCGGTCGTACCGTCAAAAGAGTCAATTGTGGGCATCTTGAACTTGGCGGGCAGAGGTTTGTCTTGGATGGAAGCAACATGTAATGACCCCAGAATGTGACGTCATTCTCCGTAATTAAGTATGTGTTTATGTGATTTGATCGACGAATATCTGTTTGAATTAGAAAACTATCTGTTGGAATTACAACTTCGGGATTGAAATTGATGACTGTAATGGGATCAGAAAACTAAATTGAACATATCTATGTGATACCGGGAATTTTTAGAACCATTTGGACCAATAAATTGAAGATCGAATTTCGTCTGATTCGTTAGGCCTTGTTTGGCTCCAAGTTTTGGCACAATTTTACATTTAGGATATATATGGCTATAGATAAGGCTCATTGACTTTGTTTGACTCAACCTAAAGAGAGAAGAAATATCTAAGAGAGAGAGGGAGAAGCAATTCGTGAGAAAGGAAAACAAGGAAGAAGAAAAGAGAAAGAAAAGGGGATTCAAGCTAATTGCCTTCAACTAAGAAATTAAGGTGAGAATTGCTCTCTAATGTTTTGACATAAGGTTGATTTCTTCATGATCTCATGGTAAGGAAGTGAGTTGGAAAGAAAATCATGTGTAATTGATGGGGCATTTTCATCTAAAATGCATCTTTAGCATCCATGGCATGTTCTCATGAACTTATGTTTTAGATTATATTTTCCTTGCATGATTTTCATTTTTGGAAGGGGGGGGGGGGGAAACTCCATGGTTATGGAATGAAGCTTTCATATGCATAATATGATTTTCCAACTTGATTTATGGTTTAATCTTTTAATAGATTCACGTGAGTTGGGTTTTGAAGTTTAAAACAAGTTGTTTTTAAGTGTTTTGACCCTGGTATTTGATGATTGGGAAGTTGGTTTTGTACAAAAATGGAGCCACGGTTTACAGAGTTTTGAACTGATTTTCCACCCAGTTTTTGCACTGTCCGCTCGAGCGTGGGTCTGTCCGCTCGAGCGGAGTTTTCGCACATCCAGCATTTTGGTTCAGTTTTCAGTCCGCTCGAGCGGAGGTTGGTGCGCTCGAGCGGTGACCTGTTTTCCAGAAAATTCAAGAAGTGTTTTAATACATGATTTTGGCATCCTCATTTCATTTTTAGCATTCTTAAAGCCTAATTAAGTCATGATAATAAAGTTATGAGATTGAAACATCATCTAGAGTATACGTGGTCATGATTTAATGATGATAAATGTTAAGGATTTGTATTATCATGTTGATATTTGCAGGCCAAGCTGAGAAGGCCGTACAACCGGTACTGGAAAACTACTGTAAGTAACATTTCTGTAACGTTATGTTCGTATAAAGTATGTTCTGAAAATGTTATGATTTCTGAAATGTGAATTTGACTCCGTGAACGATTATCCTATTTGCGAATCTAGTATGGCATCCATAGAAAGTCCCAAGTCATGGGGGACGGCACGTTAGTGCGGGTCCATGACCAGTTTACGAGATCTCGCTATCCACTTCATTGTGGCAGTTTGTGTTTAATCAGTGTCCGGGACTGATTACTCTATGTGTTATGTGTTATGTGTTATGTTCTATGGAGTATGCCATTATTATGTTCTGATACGAATTGATGATGATTGTGAATGATTTCATTTACGGATATATGATATGTTGGAGATCGTTCACTAACCCTTTACTTTAATGTTACTTGCTGGGCTTTAGCTCACCCCCTGTATATATGTATTTATAGGTGAGCAGTCCGGGAGCCAAGCCTAGGCGGAGTCCGTGTCGAGCTGCCGTTTTGAAAGCCTACCGAGTTATGGTGCCTCCGAGCAGGGGCTAGGCCTGGAAGGCCGTTTTGAGGGCTTGTTTTGTTAGTTGTACCTATGGTTGTGGCTGAGGCCTATGTGTTTATATGTTTTGTATATGAATATTTGATACATGTCTTGTACAGTAGTGGGTAAATTAACATATTTTTGGCATGTAATATCTGTTCATATTTATGCACAGCTCTTTGGACTATTAGTATTGTGTTTTCGCTTCCGCGAGCCCCGATTAATTATGTTTTGTACAGTAAGGCCTGTGGTAATCTAGGATTACTGGCCGGTCTCGTCACCAAACTTCTAGGGGCGGGTTTGGGGCGTGACAGAATGGTATCAGAGCGCACGAGTTATTTACCCACACACGTGTCCATATGAGCTGTAGGGTGCATTAGAAAAGAAATAGAGCATGGCATGAGCATATGTGCATGTGTGTGTGTGTGTTTCTGAATATGAGGAACAAGAACTGTAATGATGAGACTATAGAGAAATGGTTATGTTGAGAATGAAATGCTCTATCTGCTATGGGTATAGATCAATGGAGAACCCCAATGTACAGAATGTAAATGAGACAGAAGCATCTAATGCTAGACTAGATCGATTGGAAAGGATGGTGGAAGCTTTAACTGGAATGGTAAGACAACAACAAGAACAGAACCAGCAACAGCAAAGACAGCCATTTCTGCCTCCTCCACCACCACCTGTCCAAGAGGGACCAATGAATAATGATGATATTATCAGCTTGACACAGAAGTATAAGAAACTGAAACCGCCCGAGTTTGCGGGAGGCATTGAACCCTTAAAGGCAGAGGCCTGGGTACTAGAAACAGAGAAGATTTTTGAAGTATTTCCGTGTACTGATGTATATAAGGTGCTGTTAGCAACATTCACTTTGACAGAGGAAGCCTGAAGATGGTGGATGCTCGTGCGGGGTGAGCATAGAGATTTGACATGGAACCGGTTCAAAGAGATATTTTATGAGAAATACTTCCCACAATGCATACGAGACAGGAAAATATCTGAATTTGAACAGTTTAAGCAAGGCACTATGTCAGTAGCGGAATACGAGGCAAAGTTTACTGAATTAGCCCGCTATGCTCCCCGTATGGTGGATACCGAATACAAGAAGGCAAGAAAATTTGAGGGTGGATTGCATGTTGAAGTCCTTGATAGGGTAAATGTGTTGAAATTGGAGAAATATGTCGATGTACTTGATAGAGCCTTGATGGCCGAAACAAATATTGCAGCCTTGAAAATGACTCAGTCAACAATGACCGAAGGAGAAAGTAAGAGATTTAAGAAACAGAGAGTAGAAACCATTGGTGAATCACTGACATCCGTCAATGAAAATGTGACCTCAAAGTTGAGTGATAATACAAAGAAGGGTAATAGTGAAAGCGTGGGCATGCCTACCTGTAAAGAATGTGGGAGACAACACTGGGGTATTTGCCGCCGCCTAACTGGAGCGTGTTTTAAATGTGGACAAAAAGGGCATTTGGCCAAAACTTGTCCCCAAGCGCATCCAAGCAATGAAAGACCTGCTACCAGTGGAGCTAAATCAACAATGGCACCGAAGACAACCACCATAGCTACCTCTGAGGGGAATACCTTGAGGCAGGCAAGAGTTTACTCCTTAATACCAGAAAAGACACAAAATAGTGGAAAAGCGAATACAGGTACCCTTTCAATTGTCTAATGTGATGTTAACTTTATTACCTATGCGATGGAGAACAATTGAATATGTGACTGGGGCAGAACAAATAAAATTAATACGTAGTTGTCATACCTATGCTGTGATAGAATGATTAAACATGACTATGGACTATTATGCTTGACAACTTGACCTATGATTTCTGACTACATTGTGAATTGAACTTATGAACATTACCTTTGCTAGGGATTGATATCACTACGTTATTACCTGTGCATTGAATACTATGGAGTTCATTACCTGATTTTGGCCCTATGAGAACATCTTGGGAACTACTGTATGACTATGGAATGAACAATGATATGTGATTTTTGATTGAACTTCTGCGAAGGTAAGCAAAGTTTGGAGGACCAAACTTCTTAAGGTGGGGAGAGTGTAATGACCCCAGAATGTGACGTCATTCTCCGTAATTAAGTATGTGTTTATGTGATTTGATCGACGAATATCTGTTTGAATTAGAAAACTATCTGTTGGAATTACAACTTCGGGATTGAAATTGATGACTGTAATGGGATCAGAAAACTAAATTGAACATATCTATGTGATACCGGGAATTTTTAGAACCATTTGGACCAATAAATTGAAGATCGAATTTCGTCTGATTCGTTAGGCCTTGTTTGGCTCCAAGTTTTGGCACAATTTTACATTTAGGATATATATGGCTATAGATAAGGCTCATTGACTTTGTTTGACTCAACCTAAAGAGAGAAGAAATATCTAAGAGAGAGAGGGAGAAGCAATTCGTGAGAAAGGAAAACAAGGAAGAAGAAAAGAGAAAGAAAAGGGGATTCAAGCTAATTGCCTTCAACTAAGAAATTAAGGTGAGAATTGCTCTCTAATGTTTTGACATAAGGTTGATTTCTTCATGATCTCATGGTAAGGAAGTGAGTTGGAAAGAAAATCATGTGTAATTGATGGGGCATTTTCATCTAAAATGCATCTTTAGCATCCATGGCATGTTCTCATGAACTTATGTTTTAGATTATATTTTCCTTGCATGATTTTCATTTTTGGAAGGGGGGGGGGGGAAACTCCATGGTTATGGAATGAAGCTTTCATATGCATAATATGATTTTCCAACTTGATTTATGGTTTAATCTTTTAATAGATTCACGTGAGTTGGGTTTTGAAGTTTAAAACAAGTTGTTTTTAAGTGTTTTGACCCTGGTATTTGATGATTGGGAAGTTGGTTTTGTACAAAAATGGAGCCACGGTTTACAGAGTTTTGAACTGATTTTCCACCCAGTTTTTGCACTGTCCGCTCGAGCGTGGGTCTGTCCGCTCGAGCGGAGTTTTCGCACATCCAGCATTTTGGTTCAGTTTTCAGTCCGCTCGAGCGGAGGTTGGTGCGCTCGAGCGGTGACCTGTTTTCCAGAAAATTCAAGAAGTGTTTTAATACATGATTTTGGCATCCTCATTTCATTTTTAGCATTCTTAAAGCCTAATTAAGTCATGATAATAAAGTTATGAGATTGAAACATCATCTAGAGTATACGTGGTCATGATTTAATGATGATAAATGTTAAGGATTTGTATTATCATGTTGATATTTGCAGGCCAAGCTGAGAAGGCCGTACAACCGGTACTGGAAAACTACTGTAAGTAACATTTCTGTAACGTTATGTTCGTATAAAGTATGTTCTGAAAATGTTATGATTTCTGAAATGTGAATTTGACTCCGTGAACGATTATCCTATTTGCGAATCTAGTATGGCATCCATAGAAAGTCCCAAGTCATGGGGGACGGCACGTTAGTGCGGGTCCATGACCAGTTTACGAGATCTCGCTATCCACTTCATTGTGGCAGTTTGTGTTTAATCAGTGTCCGGGACTGATTACTCTATGTGTTATGTGTTATGTGTTATGTTCTATGGAGTATGCCATTATTATGTTCTGATACGAATTGATGATGATTGTGAATGATTTCATTTACGGATATATGATATGTTGGAGATCGTTCACTAACCCTTTACTTTAATGTTACTTGCTGGGCTTTAGCTCACCCCCTGTATATATGTATTTATAGGTGAGCAGTCCGGGAGCCAAGCCTAGGCGGAGTCCGTGTCGAGCCGCCGTTTTGAAAGCCTACCGAGTTATGGTGCCTCCGAGCAGGGGCTAGGCCTGGAAGGCCGTTTTGAGGGCTTGTTTTGTTAGTTGTACCTATGGTTGTGGCTGAGGCCTATGTGTTTATATGTTTTGTATATGAATATTTGATACATGTCTTGTACAGTAGTGGGTAAATTAACATATTTTTGGCATGTAATATCTGTTCATATTTATGCACAGCTCTTTGGACTATTAGTATTGTGTTTTCGCTTCTGCGAGCCCCGATTAATTATGTTTTGTACAGTAAGGCCTGTGGTAATCTAGGATTACTGGCCGGTCTCGTCACCAAACTTCTAGGGGCGGGTTTGGGGCGTGACACAACAAATGGTGAGTTTGCGGTAGTAGAGGGTTTATGCTGGATGTTCTGCATGACCCCTTGGAGTTGGAGCTTCATGGCTCGAAGCTCAGTGTTCTAGAGGGGAACGTTGTCACCCCCGGAAGGAAACAGGGGCTGGACGCTGCTAGCTTCCCCTTCAGGGGCTGGTGCTATGACCGATGGATGTAGGGGTGGAGGAGGTGGATTTATATGTGGGGGAGGAGATTGCAAACCTTCCAAGTTGGGTGGATAGGGTGGCCGGACAGTATGGTCCGGGGCTCGTTCTTGGTTGGGTGGGATATCTGGAGATGGTGGAGGAGGTGTGGGGAGGTTTCTTTGGAGTAAAGCATTGATCAAGGCCTGGTTTTGCTCGGCCATGTGGTTAATGTTGTTGGTAAGCTCGATGAAATACTGTGGAGGGTTGTTCGGATTGGGAGGGTCAGTTTGAAGGTCGGCAGCATTATGGTGAGAAGCCATGGATCTAGTCGTGACCATACACTTTGATGGGTGGAAGGAAAAGGTTTCTGGGACAGGGTCTCCGGCGACAATGAACACAACTGGCGCGCGGATAAACCAGACTTCCCACAGACGGCGCCAACTGATAATGCAGTTTGTTCCCTTGGATGGATCGGACTTGTCCAAGCTCCTCAGGCCCACGTCCAATTGGTCTAGCCCACCGAGTCACCTGCAAACAAGTTCAACGGGCAACGGGGTAGTCCCCCAGTGAACCCTCCGACGGGCAAGTTAGAAAGGGGAGTAGAATAGAGAGAGAGAGAGTGGAGATAGAAAGCTTAACCTTCTTCCTGTCTTCAACGTTTGTTTATATCCTTTGGTAATCATTTCACTGTCCCTTCCGACCTGCCCTCCTCGCCGAAAGTCTATGCTGTAGCTTACCTTATTCAGGGTAAGGTGGTGCTGTTCCGACAGAGAGGTGTTGTCGTAATAAATGCTGTGATGGGCTGCATTAATGGTGATGTGCAGTGGCAATAACTTTGCAGATCTTTGTCTGCTGATGTGGCTTGTCCTTTACCTGCCATATGTCTGAATGTGATTGGCTTTCTATGCCATGTTGGATTCCAGCTGTTCTGGGTTTTACCAGCTGGGTTATGTATTGGGCTCTAAGTGATGGGCTTGGGTTGTTTATAGTGGGCTATGGCCTTTATGGGCCTAACCACGTCAGTTGCCATCATTAACGCCGGAATATTGTTGCCAAAGGGTTTTCAAGGTTTTGAGAATGAGTAAGTTTTGAAGGTGGGATTTGGAGAAGATGAATGAGTGGTGATGGGGGTGAGTGTTCACATAAACCCTAATTCATGATATAGTGGGATTTGGGAAAGATGAATGAGTGGTAATGGAGGTGGGTGTTCACATAAACCCTAATTCATGATGTAGTGGGTGTGTAGGTTTAATTATAAGGTGGGGTGTCTCAAAATTAATGATGCCCTTTTTAATAATTTCATTTAAGGTTATTATTGTAATAAAAAAAATTAAAAATTGAAGAGTCCAACATAATTCATGGGGTGCTAATAGTACCACTATAGAAAAAGGGGAACATAGATGAGAAACATAGATGAGGGATAAACAAAATGAATGGCTAACCTATATGTGACCAAGCAAATAGTGACTTGATCATGTATAGGTCATATGCGCACACAACTAAAAGAAAAAGACAAAAAAAAAAAAAAAAAAACTATTAACCTTTCAATGCGTGGAACTGCAATGGGAAATGCCTTACTACCCTCAATTTTTCTCCTTGCTAGGAAGAACTCCAAACTCGCCTCCAGATGAATGTCACAAAGACTAAAACTCAGCCAAGTCACTGCACAAAGGTGCTAGACAACCTGAATTTCTCTAAGTGTAGAGAAATTCTTAAAAGTTTTAGAGTTAGGGATTCAAAGCTCCACACTTGAATTATTTGGAACTTAATTCTTGAACTTCTTGAACTCAAATCTTGAACAAAAGCATATGAAGGTGAAAGGGGGTTTATATAAACTCTTGTAGAAGTGATTTTTTTATTCAAAAAATGATATGGGATCGCACAAATTCGGATAAAGATAAGGCCAAGTGGGGGGGCAAAAGGGGGGAAAATTGTTGTTGCAAAAATTAAGGGGACGGAGCTAGTCTTGCCATCCACTAGCCTAGAAAATTGGGCCTATGGTCAGTCTAGCCATCCGCGACGTCGCATTTTTCAAAACGGGCTTTGGGTTTGGGTTACCCATTTTTCCAAAAATTAATCCATTTGAATAACAAAATAGGCCCAAAATAAAATAGACAAAGCCGGTCCAAGTATGGCTTGTAGTTTTTGTGAAAAAACTATTTTATCCTCTTTGTCAAAAACCAATGATTGGTATGAAAATGTCTACTAAAATTTTGTTTGAAAACAAATTTTGATGAATTTTATATCGTTAGAAAGATCCTTGAAAATTTTATAGATCATTGTTAAAAATTCTAACGTTTTAACATAAAACGATGCACAGAAGGTAGTATAATTTTTTGGACCTGTGTAAGGTCAAGAGAGAATAGAAAGGAATTGGATAGTAGGGGTCCAATGTGGCTAAAATTGGTTGTGAATAGGTTTCTTGGGATGTTAGGGTGAACTGAAGTTAGTCCTGGTGTATTCCATTTTGGATTAGAGCTGTCAAATCAAAAGTCTTCGATTATTCTCAAGTATATCATAGGGTGACGTTTTCCAAGCAGGGCTAAGCATTATAGTCAGTCAAAATGGAGTATCTCCAACATATATGGTAGGATTAGTCTAAAAGCATAGGTGAATTTAATTGAGATATGAATTTGACACGGAAATAAATCTCAAAAAATAAACTAGTATAATTGAGCGAAAAAGGTGCTCAATCAATGATCTTTTATACCTAAACTCTCAAATCGAGGGTTTTTTTTTTCGTTGCCTAAATTAAAATGGAGTTAGGGTTTCCTAGTTTTTTCATAAAAAATAAGTGGCGGCTTTTTTATTTTTTATTGTTTGTTTCTGTTTTGTGAATCAATTTCTATTTGGCAATTGTGGGTATTCAATTTGGTCATTTGGATTTCCGTGGTCCCTAGATATATCCCTCCATAAATATAAGATGGAATCCAATGACTTGTGGAAAAAACGATTTGTGGAAAAAACGATTTATTGCCAACTTGAATCTCAATGATTCACATACTTAAAGGGTCAAATCCAATGTGTGGGTTGCATTGAAAGGCATGGCATTTACACATTCAGGAAAAAAAAAATGTTGATGAAGTTAGTCCCTTTTCTCATCAGCATCCATATCCATTGGAGATTCTCAACATACTATATCCAAAGAAGTATGACAGTCCTACATTTGTTCTCTATGCTGGACATAAATGCAATGTAAAAGAGCATATCAGCTATTTTTTAACTCTCCTAGTCCCCATGTCAGGGATAGAGAGCTTCAACTTAGGGAGTTCTCAAAATTCCTCACGGACTGTACATACACTTGGTACATGAATCTTGCTTCTAGGTTCATTAAAAAACAGGAGAAGATAGAAGAAAAATTCTATAGAAAGTATTTTCACAGTGAAGAGAAGGTCATTGTTATTGACCTTAATAGTACCAATCATCAGCTCAGAGAGGGTTTGCTGGAGTATGTCAGAAGATTCTGAGATGCAGCCTAGATTATTAAGATGATGATGATGAGGCTGTTCTTGTCAACTTTTCCATCCACAAAATTCTTAAGAAGAATCATGCTTTGTTGGAAAACTTGAGGATCTCACAGTTTACTACACTCCTTGATTCAACAAGGAAGACTGCTAAATTTGTCCAAAAATGTCTACTGTTGCCTACTACTGGAGACATTCCAACATAGATGACCCATCAAGCCATGGCAGCCCAGAGCCATTCATATTGAAAGGAATCTTCTTCTAATAGAAAGAGGGAAAGGGATGGCTTATTCGAAGTCATGCCATCCATAGATTGCAATGATGAAGAACTCCATGCCATTCTTGACAAATAGATTGAAGATGGAGCTATCAACATTCCGCAACCAAAAAAGAAGCTAAGAAATGATGTAGTCAAGGGTCCAAATTTTCTAGTTTAAATCACTATCTTATTGTTAAAATGTCAATCATGCCATGAAACCCCAAAAAGTGTGCTACTATGTTGATTTCATATTGTCATATTTTGAATGAAATCATGAAACTAGTAAATATGAAATTAGGGCTTTTCATGTTCAAACCTAAAAAGTGTTATCAATGGCATATTCCATGATATTGATGTAAAGAGTATGCTGATTTGGTCACTTTGATTTTCTAGTAAATCGTTATAATGTTGAGAAATTGGAAAAAATGATTTAGATAGACTAACCATGGGTTTAAATGATCTAGTTTAAAAGATGGCTTGATTTGAGTGCCATTTGCTATTTTTCTTATATTTTACAAACTAGTTTTGTTTACTGTTTTCTTGAAAAGATATGTTCCCATGATTATTTTATGATTGAAGTTACTTTTCTGGCTTATTTGGATTATTTTAGGAATTTTAGGCTCAAGACCAAAAGGGTAATTTGGATTATTTTAGGAATTTTAGGCTCAAGACCAAAAGGGTAATTTTGATCCATTAGTCGTAAAATAGTCTTTCAAAAGTAAGGAAATTAACTTGGGTTAATGGAAGGTAAAATAGTATTTTGTGCCTTAAGGGTATTTTGGTAATTTGTGATTTAGGTAAGAGTGGTGCTATTCCCCCATTTCTTTGGACCATCACTTATAAATTTTGAAACCCTCAAAATTTTTTGCCTTCCTCAAATAATACCAAAATTATTCTTGTGAAGACATTCCACCCATTAAATGCACATTCCCCACACCTCCACAACCCAAAAAAACCCCTCTTCCATAAAACCTTAACAAAACCCACCAAGAAGAAGAAGAAGAGCCAATGTGATTACTATCTTTGTTGCCTCATCTACCATTGTCACAGTTGGTATGCTCTCTCTCTATATATATATATATATACGTATAATTTTTTAGTTTTCTCGTAATAATTTCTTCTCTTGCAGGAAAAAAATTATAATAATTGTTTTGGTTGGTTTTGCTGGTAGATATTATAAAATTGTGAGTTCAACAGAGAATTACGCAGCAATATTATCAAAGTTATGCGATGAAGGAATAACTTTTGAATTTGATAATGGATTTAGGCTACTTTCTATAACTTCTGCAAGTGTTAAAATTTTTAACCATTCAATGTGTTGAGAAATTTTTATATTCGAACCTACATTCCCAAATATTGCTTATTTGTTCGGGAATGCCTTTCGGAACAAATAAGTAATGTTCGAACTTGTATTCCCAACTTGAAAAAATGAAAACTTCTGTAAGCATTAACAATTTTTACTGTTCAATGTTTTAAGAAATTTCCATGTTCGGACCTGCATTCTCGAACATTACTTATTTATTCAGGAATTTAAGTAATGTTTTCTGAACAAATAAGTAATGTTCGGGCTTGTATTCCCAAAATTGAAAAATTGAAAACTTCTGTAAACATTAACAATTTTAACCGTTCAATGTATTAAGCAATTTTCATGTTCAGACATGCATTTCCGAACATTACTTATTTGTTCAGGAACGCCATCCTGAACAAATAAGTAATGTTCGGGCCTGTGTTTTGCCAAAGGGTTGCCACTGTTACCATTGGAATATTGCCATTACCGGAAAAGTGTAGGTAGTCAAATGATTGCTACTATTACCGCTAGAATATTGTCACCAAAGGGTTTTCCAGGTTTTGAGGGTGGGTAGGTTTTGAAGGTGGGATTTGGGGAAGATGGATGGGTGGTGATTGAGATGGGTGCTCTCGTAAACCCTAATTCATGATATAGTGGATGTGTAGGTTTAATTATGAAATGCGGTGTCCTAAAATTAATGATATCATTTTTAATAATTTTATTTGAGGTTATTATTACAATAAAAAAAAGTGAAAAATTGGGGAGTCCAAAATAATTTATGGGGTGCTAATAGAAGCACTATTTAGATAATTGGACCCTTGGGGGTAATTTGATAGTTTTGGTCCTTACCAACATTTTGGTCATTTCACAACTGAATATATTAGGGAAATTTGGCTATAAACCCCCTCTACCTTCATTTCATTGTTAAAAGGACTAAGAAAAAAATTATATTTTCTAAACCCCTTCATAATTATAAAATCTTGCATAAAGGACAAAATTTATTATTTAAATATTTTTTCAGACTATTATACCCTCAACTAAATCTTCCCACCTTCTCTACCCACTCTCTCTCCACCTTCTTGGTCTCTATGACTCTGGCCAGCCAAAATCGAGTTCATCTAAGCCTAAGATTCATTCAATCTTTGATCTAGAACACTGACCTGGTTCAAGCAATCACAATCTGACCTGTGTATTTGAATTGAAGCTTAGTTTGAAGCTTTAATCTAATTTGCGTCTGTCAAGAAACCAGGGACTTCATCGCGAAACTGATTCGATTCGACAATCAACCCGAATTCAAGTTTCTGGGACTCGCGATTACGAACTGGAGTCCTTCGCGATCTGACCTTGGGTTTTCTCTTGTGACTCGTTGTTCTTTGAGTCAACTTCGATGAGAATTTTGGATTTCGAGTTCTAATTGGAATTGCGATTTCAGTTTGCATCTGCCTTGAAGGTTGCAAACTCTAAGTTCGAACGACTTGCAGATCGACTTCGCTAACTGAATCGAAATCAGACTTGTGTTTGCTATCTTGAAGCGAAATTAGACTCGATTTGAAGCTTCTATTGCAATTTGAAGATCCATCGAGTTCGCAATGACCACGTGGAGAAGAGTGTTGGTGGAGTTGTTTGGTTATACATATTTTTTTAAACACAGATTTGAGTTTTGAATATATGTATATATATATGTGTGTGTGTGTGTATGAGTGTTGTTGAACACATGTATTCTTTTCATTGAGATTTGTGATTGTTGATCGAGTTTTAGAAGTTTTTCTTCTGAATTAGATAGTTGATTTGTTGATTAATTTGTTTTGTTTTTGTTTGTTTATTTGTTTGTTTGTTTTTTTTGATTTATTTTTGTTATTTTTGATCTAATTTCATTTGACAAAACCAGATGCTTTGTTTTTTGTTTCAGATAATGAGAGTAAAATTTTACTCTGGTTCTATTGCTCTGCTTTTTGTTTGAAAGAATTAGAGTAAAATTTTACTCTGGTATTAGAATGACAGTAAAATTTTTCTATCAAGAGGTGGTCATTGCCAAACACTTCAGCCGCCACAAACACTGCCTTCGCTTTTTTATTTTTGTGCAGAGTAACATTTTAATTTTAACTTCAGAGTCTCACAATTTACTCGTTTTTCACAGTAAAATTTTACTTTTATACAGAGTAAAATTTTATTTTTGTGTAGAATCTAACATTTTACTAGTTTTTTAGAGTAAAATTTTACTTTTATACAGAGTAAAATTTTATTTTTGTGTAGAGTCTAACATTTTACTAGTTTTTTAGAGTAAAATTTTACTTTTATATAGAGTAAAATTTTACTTTTAGTTTCAGAGTTTCACAGTTTACTCATTTTTCAGAGTAAAATTTTACTTTTATACAGAGTAAAATTTTACTTTTATGTAGAGTCTAACATTTTACTAGTTTTTCAGAGTAAAATTTTACTTTTATACAGAGTAAAATTTTACTTTTAGTTTCAGAGTGTAACATTTTACTCTTATTCAGAGTAAAATTTTACTTTGAAATACACAGTGAAGAAAACTTAATAGGGGAGCTGATAGATATGAGGGTAATATAGTAAAAAAAATAAGTTTTAAAATATTAGGAGGTTTTGAAAGTACTTATATAATTCTTGTCCTTTTAAAAGACAAATTAAATAGTGAGGGGGCTATCACCAAATCCCCCAATATATTACTATTATAGGGATAATTCTATTTCCACACACTATATAGTCTTTGTGTACGCACTTAATGAATCATTTTTGTTATTATAATTTTGTCTAAAAATAAAATAATCAAAATAATCTTATCTTCCTCATCCAAAATCCTGATTCCTAAGCCGTAATCCCCCACTACTTCCTCGGTGCGGTGACCTCCACTACTCTTTCTGTGGCAGCATCTTTTTCAACTTCGTCTCTACGTCATCCTCCTTAATCTCTTCAATAAAAGACCCTATATTCATGACAGATATGGCGGTGTAGATATGGGGGTTACATCGCCTAGGGTTTAGAAAGAAATAGTAGGTAGATGTTGTGGAGTAAAAGGATTGCTAATGGCAGCCGACGACAGTAGAATGATGAGTGGTGGTGGCAGTACAAGTTTTCGGCGAAGAAGGTGGTGGTTGGTTGGCGATGAATGAATAAGATAAGAATTAGGGAGCTAGGGTTAGGGTTTGAATGATGAAGAAGATGAGGATATTTTTGATCGGATAAGATGCGAACAAAGCAAACTATAAGATTTCAAATTCATTAAGTGTGTGTCTAAAGAAATGATGTGCACTAAGAGGATTTGGTATGTAGAAATAGAATTACCTGTATTATAGTCATCGGAGCAATTTGGTAAAATTAGACAGAAAAGAGGAATTGTTGAGAAAAATGGCTAAGTGTTGGAAAATAAGTATGAAAAGTTGTTAAATAATCAGGTTTTGGTGTTTACTATACCTAGTTGATTTTTGAGCTTGTCTTAGTGTTGTTGATTTTCAAGCATGTCCTTGTGGTGTTGATTTTATGGGCTTGGCTCGAGTTATAAGCTTCGAGCTAGTATTGTGATCTGGTATCCACTACCTGCATGTTAGACACTCGAACACTATGCAGTTAGAGGAGTGATAGCCTCAGTGGTTGAAGATGGAATTTCTTTCTGACACATAACTCAGAGTGAGCAAGGGTTTCGATCAGGGTAAGAACCAGTATTATATTACATCTTGGACATAGTATATGTTGGCAAGGTCAAGTTATTGCCTTGTTGGCAAGTTATTGATGTCTGTTGGCTATTATTGATTTCAAGTTTGTTTAGTTTACTTACTTTAACTGGTGCAAGTAGATTAAATAAAATGGATTTAATGAGATTAAATAATTGAATTTGGAAATTAAGAATTTGCATTTCATTATATATCTTATCACCGCATCTACATGCATATTAATGTCAGAAACTAGACTATTTTCGGGTGATTATCGTTACTCACCCCCTTTACCTTGGAACTGCAGATGGGGGCTCCAAGGCTTGATCGCTGAACTTTTGTTTACCTCATTCGTATAGTGTAGATCATAGATTAATTTGAATTTGCATGGAAATACGTGTCAAATGGGACTGAATTACATACTTGAGTGAATCACATGTTTTTGGAAAAGATTTAATTATTGTTTTCTTTGAAAATAATGGAAAATGTTTGAGGGCCACAATTTTTGTGACCACAATGGCTCAAAACTGTCAAAACGACGTCGTTTTGGCATGCTTTGTACCAAAAACGACGTCGTTTTGGCAGTTTTGAGCCATTGTGACCACAAAAATTGTGGCCCTCTAGCATTGTTGGAAAATAATAATAAAATGAACACATTTCTCCATGCATGTTGGTTTCCCCCCAAACACATCTTTTTGTGATTCTAACGACTCGTTTGGAATTAGCCTTTTTTTAAAAATTTTTTACTTTTTAGTTAAAATGAAATGTAAAAAAAATTAGTATGTTTGGGATGACTTTTTGACTTTTTACGAAAAGACGTACAAAAAGTAAAAATAAAATAGACTCTTTGACTTTTTGGTATGCGTTGTTGACTTTTTGATTTTTTTAATAACTTTTTAACTTTTTAACTAAAAAAGCCACTTAACAAACGAGAGCTAAGTTAATATAAGTTAAACAACAGGGAAAACAAGCATGTTTTTCAATCTTAGTTAATTAGATTTTGAGAACTTAACAAAGAATTGGCTAAGGGAAATAACTTTGATAATGAATAAGGAACGAAAATGAGTCTTTCTATTCAAAAGCTCATGCTTAGATCAATTAATTTTCAAACCGGTGATTACCACTCGGGCCAAAAATAGAGTTGACTACCGTGTTCCTGTACAAACCAAAATTCAAACTCTGATGGAAAGTTGACCGAATCTCCTACCTGCTGCGTCTTTCCACTATAAGTAAATAACGTCATTCGCAACATCAATTAACTGTAATTCTCTCTCTCTCTCCTCATGACCTCTCTGTTTTGTTTCTCACATTGTTCTTTTCCTAGGCACGTGATGCATATAACAACATGAATCCTTTAGGTCATGTTTGATTGGGTGGATTAAAATATGAAATTAGGATTATTAATTCGTGGGTCTAATTATCCTATGTTTGTTTTAACATTTTGGTTTAGGATAATTAATCTAATGGATAATTAATCCAATAAATTTGTAGGATTATTAGTAATGGGGTAGGGGTGAGATTATTAATCCAATGGATATTAATCGAATTGGATAGTAAATACTACATAATTTAATAGGATTATTAATACTTCACTATTAATTTTGTGAATCAAACATGACCTTAGAGTAATGTAGGGACCTTAAAAATTCTACCAAATATTTTACATAGGTGTGGGATCTCACACCTATGTGAGATATTTAGTAAAATTTTTAATAGAATTTTTTAAAGTTTTAACAAATTTTTTTTTTGAAAAGACAATTTTTTAACATTTTTGAATCCTTAACAGTTGATGATGACAGGTTTGATAGAGCGGAAGCAAACTTTGTGAACGTGATTTGTAACCACACATCCAATCAATGTTGATCACAATCCTTCCCAACACATCACTGTGGGAAGGCACCTCGTTGACAGCTTATTGGAAGTAACAAAATGAACTTGAAAAGTTGGCAAGTAAATCAGTGGCTCAAAAAATAAAATTGGAGCATTTGGTCAAACAAATATAATTCCTATTTTTGGAGTTAAAAATGTAAAAATAAACATATTTGTACATATTTTAAATTTAAAAATACAGATGTATATGTTTATGCTCATTTTCTAATTTGAAAATGCAATTATATTAATATATATTCCCATTTATTAATTTAAGAATGCACAAATATAAATATTTGTTTCTGGTTTTTTTTAATTTTAAAGTACGTTAATATAAATATACGCCCTCATTTATTAATTTAAAAGTGCAAAGTTATCAAAATGTTTCATCTTTTTTTAACATAAAAGGGAAAACACAAATTTCCTGATAAATATTACGCCGTAGATAAATAGATTCAGGCATAACTTTTATCTATTAAATCCAAAACAATGAAACTTAGGGTGAATCACATACTTCCAAATCATGAATTCGAACCTCCCAGCAGTGAAGTGCTTACTACGGTGTGAGTATCACCTTCACAATCTACTGTACAAAGGCTACTATTCTTGAATGGCAGAGAGATAGAGAGAATATTTTTGAATGATATTTGATTAATCAGAATACGTTATACGCATTTGATTTGGTTAGCAAAGAATCCCTAACTACTCACGTTTTTATCTTCTTGATGAGATGGGTTTGTTAGGTTCATATCCTTATTGATAAGGTGGTTAATTCAAATTATATGGGTCTCCTGATGGGCCATGGGTCATGCCACCATGATCATCCAAACCCTAGTTCGAACCCTTCAAAACCCTCGAGCAGCTAGTCTTTCAACAACAACATTTCTCCAACAATGACAATAAGTGAAAGTTTTTCTGACAATCCCAATACCATGAGATGAATGGAGCATCATAATGTAAGCTCGGAGGAGGTTCATAGCTTGGATGATATTTGTAGCTCGGAGGAGGTTGATCTTGCATAATGATAAATTTTTAAAAAAACACAAAAATACAAACAAAAAAAAATGGTGAAAACTATTTGTCTTTTTTTGGGTACTGAACTCTCGAACATATGTGAAGAAAAAATGGCAATACAAGGCTGAATTAAAGGCATTAGTTCGACAACGTCTAACCAAATATTATTCATATGTTCGGCACTTATCCAAACTTTTTTATTCATATATTCAGCACTTTGGATATAACCTTAATGCATACTTATGTTTTGGTTATATGATGAACTTTAGTTTTATTTGTTAATCAAATTGGTTGATGCATACTTATCTTTTCTTGTTAAACTTTGACGGGTCAAACTTGTTCACAAACGCAGGACTTTACATTTTTATAATGTTTGGTAACACATGTCCAAACATGTACAAATTATTTCGTAACACAAGTCTGAACATAGGTAATTTGTTCAGCAACACGAGTCTGAACATGACGATGGAGAGATCGATGATAGAGAGAGGTTGGCTTCGGCTATGATAGAGATCAACAATGGTTATATCAATGGCACAACTCTCTCGATGGTGAAAGAAAGATTAGTGAGCTCAACAGTGAGAGGAAGATTGGTGAGATCAACTGTTAAGAGTTTTGGGAGATAGAGGGTTTTTAGGGGTGTGAATTTTGATGGGTTTGATGTTTTTAGAATGATAATTTTAGAATTATTTGGGAGTTGTTAGAAATTTCTAGGGTTTCAAATTTTATTATTGGGGGTCTAAAGTATTAATTAGGGTGCTAATAGTAACACTCTTTAAAATTTGAAATTCTAATTTTTTGTTTATATAAATAAATATTTGTCCTCATTTCTGTTTGTGGTGAGAAAGTTATATATCATTTTATGATATATGTTGTAAAATCTTATTGTGTTGTTAGGAAGCATCTCCTAATTTTGTAAGCAGTTCACAAGTTTTCAAAAATAAAAATAAATTGTGGTACTACATACACCAATTGATATACTAATTAGTATACTAATATAGTTATGACATTGTCATTTTAAAACTATGAGCCCACCCATTATACAAATTGCAAAGACTCAAAACGTTTAAAATTATATTATATCATCCGTTAGTATACTAATCGATATATCAATTTGTGCATATAGTATTATTCAAAAATAAATACCAAGCTATATTTTTCTTAAAATTTTAAGCCCAATTTTTATAAATATAAACAGAAAGTTAAGAGTTGCTTAAGAAAGACCGTACAGTACAGTAACTCTGCATGTTGCATTGTAACAGTCGCAATGCACTTTAGTGGTGAACTTATTGTTGCAATTGGAAGCTGAGAAATTGTTACTAGCATCATCAAGCTTTGATGTCCTTTCAATGTATCCAAATAGGGCATTGATAGCATGCACTGCAAATGAATAGAGGCACATGAACGAACAGCACCATAAATAAATAAATAATTGTAAGATTTAATTCTGTTAACAAATATCAATTTAAACTCAAGTTTTAAAATATTATCAATTCGAACCATTTGTTAGTTAATAAGAACAACTTAAATTATTAAATTACTTTTTGTCTATGATGCTGGATGACAGCGGCGACTATGCACCAAGGAAGTAATGAGATGGGTGGCAGTGAGTTGGAGAATGAGAGGAGTAGCGGTGTACGGGAAAAAATAATAGAGGGATGGCATTGGATTAGGAAAGAGAAAGGGTAGTGATGAACGACGATAAAGGTTGGAGGTAACTATCAGGAAAAATAAAGGGAAAAAAAAGTGATTAAAATATTTATATTGTCAATTCTCCATTAACTACGCCTAACGAATACAAACCAGTTAGAATTAATACTATTTTAAAAGTTTAGGATTTAAATTAAAATAATTAAAAAATGTAAAAATTTAATTTGTTACTAAGATCAAATCTTACAATTTTTTTTTTCTTTTGTAATTTCTTCAATAAATAAATATGATTGATTTGATTTTAGAAGTAAAAACAAATGTGTTAAAAAAGAAAAAGGAATATATATATACACCCAAGCGTTTTTTATCCATGTAAATACGTGAGTTATATAAATAAAAAATTTAAAATTCAAGTAACAATTATTAACCGTTATTATTTTGTGGATTAATTTTTAAGTGCTAGTCGAATTATGGATAGTTTTGTTTTGAAAAAAAAATAAAATTGACAAACGGTATTCTTTTCATACAAAAAAGTAAAAGTTTCGAGATATTAACATCAACTTTTGTTTTGTATAATAGTACAAACTAGCACATGTTATTTTTAAATATATATATATATTTGATGGTACGATATGTGGTTATAAAATAATAATTTTAAATTTAATTTAAAATTAAAATCAAAATTAAAGTATGATTTTAATTATTTATTTTAATAAATTGGCGCCATCGTTCTATAAAAAATGTTACTTAAATACTTATATATATTAATTTTAGTTAAATTATTTCTATATTTTGATAATTTTAGTTCTATCATATTATAAAAGTGCAGTTATCTTATAATAATTTTGTGTGATATATATATATTAAATTATAAGATACAGTACTCATATTCACATTAAAAATAATAGTTAAATTAGAAGAATAATTAATAATAGAAAATTAAAACTGAGGGAGAAATAGAAAGGGTGCTCGTCACAAAATAAGAGACTTGGAAGTCGAACACTGTTGAAGAAGGGGGGTGTTCGCGTAGCGAAACCAACAAACACACACTGTCACGCAAGATAGTGAAACGGAGCCATGGGACTGAAGGAGGCATTCACATAGGGTCAACTCTGACATTTTTGGGGTTCAAAGCAAACTTTTGATATGGTACCTTTCATCCGTTTAAAAAAAAAAAATTATGATAAAAAAATTACGTATTCAATTTTAATCTTTTATTTTTATTTATTTATTTTACAGTTCTTACAAAAATATTACTTCCATATATAATGATTAGAATTTACTTAAATATATAACAAAGTTTAATTATCAAAATATTCCAAACTAAAGTACTAAATAAAAAAAATGAATCATTTGAACATCACCAATCTCACATTTTAACTACAAAATTGTTAATCAGGTTTGCATAATTTAACTTATCAACTAAATCATTTTCAATAGATCATATTGTCAATTCATTAAATATTTCTTGTGACATAGTTGACCGAATGTAATATTTATTTAACTTTTAATTTGAGAAGTTTCTTTTTTCATAAACAACTATAACTGTATAACTAATCATATTATATACACAATCCATGCATTTGAGAAATAATTTTCCATTAATTTCAGATGTGATTTTTTTATTATTATTGTATTATTGTATTATTATTTTTTTTGAGCTAGCGTAATACCTAAAAAAAATTTGAGCTCATTTTTTCACTCATTTTTTTTCAGAGATCCAAAGCGGTGGCTTCGCCGGTTTTGGGCAAAGTCGGGCCTGCATTAATGATCGATCCGATGCTTCTCTCTGCAAAACTTTACAAGATCGACGTCACTGGGAGATGGGTTTGGATTTGATTGAGGATTTGGATTTGGTCCGATTGAGGGTTTTTGTTTACAAGTTGTTGTCTCCTCATCTATGTGTTTATCATTATTTTTAGTTGCATGATTTTATCGACATCACAATTGTTCAATTAAGTTTTCGTATTTTAATCTGTATGAACTCTTTTTTTTCTTCCTTCTTTTGGTACATTCTTATCATAAGTCCTCTCTCATTCGTTGGTGAGTGAATAATCACAGAAAATTCATTGATCTGTTTGATTTGTTGATGCTCTCAGCATTCTTCCACATGCATGCTATTGCTCATGTAATACCAATTTATTTATATTATTCTTGTTGCTCTACTTTTGTCTGTCGTCCGTGCATTCTGTTACTTGCTTCGACTATTTGAATTAAAATTGCTCAAATATGAAAAAATAACTGGTGGTTTTGGTTAGTCTTTTTGTTTATTTTTTTATTGTGTTGGGCTTCTCTCAAACTGAGAATCTAATTTGAGAAAGTATTTGGGTTTAGTAAGTTTATTGTGAGCCGACTTTTAGTAATTCAAATCGTTTACCTTTTAGAATTTATTGAGAAGAATAAACATGTAAAAATCAAGATGACTGAATTTCGGAAGATATATAATAACTTTTTGACTTTTTGACTAAATCAATTGCTTCCCAAACGAGGCACTGAATCATATTTGGCCTAAAAAAATAGACAGCAGATATAATTTCAAGAATAGCTGGTTACTTTTTTAAGACAAATGTGATTCTAACATATAGCTATCAAAATTCAATCATCTTGATTTTTTTGTATGTTTATTGTTCTTAACGAATCTTCAAATATGAATGATTCGAAGCACCTAGATTGGACTGGTAATGAACCCACTAAATTCCATTGTTTCTCTCAATTGAATTTCCAAGCTCTGAGAAGTCAAACTCTTTTTTATTTGTGTTAGATATGGGTGTTGTGGTGTAGTTTGATTTGGTGATTATTTTATTTTATTTATTTATTTTTTTGCAGCAGACCAATTCCTTGATAGAAGTCCCAATAGTGTGTTGGGTCTCTTATGATTCCAACGGTTGACATCTTACAGTACATGAAATAAGTCTGTAAAAAAAATCAAATTAATCATATATCGGTAGTTTGATTAATTAAATTTTTTGCACATAAATTTTATTTAATATATTCTAAAAATTAAATAGTTCGGATCATTTAAATGGATCCAAAATAGATTCAATAGGTCACACAATAGTGGAGGGTCTCAGATTTGGAATCTGGAATTTAGGAGAGCTCTGCTGGTCTGGGAAGAGGAGGAGGTTAGGAGACTTCTTTCTCTCCTTATGAATGCTCCAGCTTTGAGGGTCACCAAACAAGATGCTTGGAAGTGGAAGGCTGACTCATCTGGTTTGTTTTCTGTTGCCTCAATGTATAAAAACTATGAAAACTCCTTGGGCCCTAGTAGGAGTATGGCAGTGGTAGTTTGGAATAATTGTGCCCCTCCTAAAGTCAAATTTTTCGGGTGGTTGGCTTGGCAAGAGAAGGTGAAAACCTCTAGCTTCTTTCAGAGAATCGGGATTCTAGCTGCATCAGCCAATGTGGGCTGTGTTTTTTGCCAAAATGTGGAGGAATATGTAAACCATATCTTACTATACTGCCCATTTGTTTGGCTGGTATGGTCTAATATTATGAAATGGTGGGGTTTTCAGTGGGCTATGCCAAAATCAGTGGAAGGGCTGTTGCAATGGTGGTCGTTCTGCAAAATGAAAAAGACCGAGAAGCTGTTGTGGAAGGTTGTGCAGGGTTTGAGGCTGTGTTTTGTGTCCATATGGAAGCATAGAAAGGATTGTGTTTTTAATGGTGCCCAGCCAAATCTTGAGGAACTATGCGAGGTCGTCAAAACTCGAATTGCTTTGTGGGCCAAATCCTCCCCGGCTAAATTGGAGTTCTCTATCAATGATGTAGTCTTCAATTTACCTCAGGTTCAATACTGTATTAGGAATGGCTAGCTTTGGAGCATACTGTAAACACTTCACTTATTTTTTTGGTCTGCCCTGTGCTGGGGTTGCTCATTGGGCTTGCTGATTTTGGATCTTCTATGTTATCTTTGTGAAGCTGTTGGGCTCATTGGTTATGCAGCAGATCTGTCTTGCTTTATTTTTTGTTATATCTGCTTTTTTCAGGGTTTGTTTATGTGAGCTCAATCTGAGGTTGATGTGCTATCTGTAATGTTGTTCTTCTGATTGTATGGAGTTCTTTGAATTGTTGTAGCTGGTTAATTGGTCTTGTTGGTGGCTGCTTTGAATAATGGTAGGGGAGTGAATTTTTTCTGCTGGTGTTTGCTGCACTCAGTGATGCACTGCTGGAGTGAATTTAATATGCTGTTATGAAAAATCAGTGCTGTTAGTTTGGTTATACAACTTTGTGCTCCTTTGTTGGTTTGAAAGCTGATAAGTTTTGGTTATTAGAGGGTGAGAGCATTGAATTTTAAGGGTTATGGTCTGCGTGACAATGTTGCTTAACTCTGTGTTTTGAGGCAGATGTGTAATGCTGAGTCAAGAAGACTTATACTTGTGTTGGCTGGTGATTATAACAGTACTCCTGACCAAGTTTTTGGCAATGAACAACAAACAGGAATTCCGCTTGTTTTGATGGACAGATTTTTTAAATGGTTGCTGGACTTGTTCACCCTTTGAAGCTTAATAGCCCCTAGGCCACAGTGAGTTTGTCTTCACGCCCATCAGAGAAGACAGTGTAAACAACACAGCTTCAGCAGCAGGGGATCCTCAGTGTGTAATCTGTAGGAATTTTGCTCTGTGTGGCTTGTCTGTGTGCCTTGTCTGTTGGCTTTGTCTTGGGTTGGTCTTGGTATTAGTTTTTTGGTTGTATTTTGGGTTTGGGTTGGCAGATTGTGGTTGGTTACTCATCAGCTCTCCATTTCTTGGCGGGGTGCTAGCACATGATTGGGCGATCTTACCAGTGCCAACCTAGTTGGGATTGTTTTGTTCGCTATGATGCTTTTGCACTCCCCTTCCCCTTCCCCTTCCTCTTTATTGATGTAATCCTATTTTTGTGTTCATCAATAAAGTTTCCCTCTTTTTTGCTGATCAAAAAAAATAGTGATAGTTGCGCAGAGTGCACAATAAACCACCTCAAACTCTACGTGGCCCATGATGATATTGTTCATATTTTTGAGTTATGTATAAATCATTCATGATAAAAATTTAATTTATTCAATAACTAGATATAATCATATTTGTTTTTGTTTGTTTTAATTTTATTTTAAAAGGCACATCAAGTATAATTTTAAGAATAAACTATAAAAAAATACAATTAAATTATATGATTTTCGTTAATCAGATGTACGCATATATAACCTCAAAAGATGACAACAAGAATGATTTCTTGGACAGTGGGTGTTTGGGGTTTGATTTTTGTTAATTATTCTGTTAGTTTTTTTGGGCTTTTTTTTTTTTTTTTTTTAAAATTTTTAAATTTTTTTTTTTTTGAACTTATTGAATTTTTTTATTTTTTATTTTTAGATTAGTCTATAAAAGACGGATTTAAAAAATATTTTTTTTGATATAAATTTTTTTTTTCAAAATAACACTTAAAGAAAAAAAAATCTTTTATTTATTTATTTATTTATTTTAAAGTTGCCCCCCAAACACTCATTTAAGATAATAGTTGCATAACCACCTATTCTTTGGTCTTCTTTCTCTATTTTATTTTCCCCCTACTTTCAAATCTCGATATTTTAACTTTCTAATAATCTCTTAAGAGAATTTTATAATATACACATTTAAAAGGCACATCATAAGAAAATTGTGACTGTGCATAGTAAAAATTACAAATATTTATGATGTGTGTTATATTAATTTGTGGTAAAAGTTACAAATGTCCATTATAGTTTTGTACAGTAAAATAAAAGTAACATGCCCTGTGGTGAGCAACAAATACTATTTTATGGTAACAAATTATGACATTTTATAATTTATATTACAAAATTTTATGGTGCTTGAGAGAGGGAATTATGCTAGACTATTGGACCGAACAACGTGTATGTAGGCCCTGAATCTTTAGCTGGACAGATGGGCTCAAGTTTGGGTCGAACAGTGGATGTCCAACTGTACAGATGGCCTGGCGTTAGCCGGGCAGAATTGGGTTGGTGTATTGAATGTACAAAACTTTGCATAGTTCCAGTATGGGCTTTGGCTGGCCTAACATGAATTTTGACCCGCCTAGCTAAGTCTTTGACTACTGGTAGACCTAGCATTGGTATGAGCTGAGCAGACGCGACTCTATTGATCGGCTTTTGCTCGATTGACCTAGTTAAAGTTAGCAAGACTTGGTCGATATATTTTCGTAAATTGTATGCAACCCGGGAGATGGTTTGCTTGGTCCGGCTGCCAATTTAGTTGGAATGTTTCACTTGGATTTGTGTTGTCAGGTACTAAAGGATAGGTGTTATCATTTAGGCGGTTGACTCTCCTAGTAGGATTTTAGAAAGAGGAATTAGAGTCCTATTAGGATTCTATCGTGTGGAACATATAAAGGGTCAGAGTTAACCTCACCCAGGTAATGCAACTTTGTTTACAGAAGAAACTCAGAGTTTTTTCTATATTGATTTTAAGAAAATTAACTTAAGTATCAGAGAAGTTTTTCGGCATATACCCACCGCTGATAAGTTTACCTGAATTGCGAACGCAAGTCTTATGAAGTCATTTCAAGAGATTTAAGTTTGATCACAAGCAGTATGGCGTGCGACGAATATTTCCTACTCGTATAATGCTATTATAAAGACATATACATCATTTTAAGACATTACATGATAAGTCATAATTGAAGATTATAATAATCATAACTGAAACATATTATATATACCCAAAAGAAAATAAATATCATAAAATAAATTAATGACACCCCGTATAAATTTTTGTTATAAAGTATAATAGAAGTGCGTGATTAGCAAAAGTATGAAGAAAGAAGTTGGTTTTCATATCTATATATCATTAAAATAAGATAGCTCTATTTTATTACCTTCTTCTTGGGGCAGAGTTCCGTTTGAAGTGGAAAAGGCAATTGTTTTGCAAGTCAGCGCCGAAAGCAGCAAAATAGAACATAACAACCTGCATAGTAACAGATGCTCTTTCATCTCTATGTGTGTGTATGTGTGTGTGTGTCAAAAACAGATGATGGATTTAATTAAGCAGGGTGATGTTCTTTAAATATAAAATGTATTTTATAATTATTTGAAAAGCAATTGGGTAAAGCTGCTTTTTATCCTTTAACTTTTAAAAGGAGATTCCTGATTATGAACCTATCAAGAAGCATCAAATATAAATAAATAAATAAATAAAACCTCTTTCCGGGAACCACCACCCAAAATTCTAACTTTTAAAAGTGTCAAAAAAAAAAAAAAAAATGATATTCATAGAAAAATTTTGACAAAAATAATATACACTGACATATATATATGTATATATTATACATAAACCACATCAATGGCTTTTTTGATTTAAATGACAATATCAATAATTGCCACATTATTCTGTATTAATATTAGGGTAGATTACACTAACTATTCTTATAATTTGAGACTTTTACTTATTTTGGTTTTTGATCTTTCAATTATGATATATTTTGACTCTAAATTTTAAATCGTTTTTTAATAAGGACAATTGAAGATATCATTACTTAATTTCTAAAGGCAAAGTTATCATTTTGTTAAAATATAAACTAGTTTGACAAAAATAAATGTTAAAAAATTATTTTTAAATTTTTTTAAAAAAATTTCTACTACCAAATATAAAATTATATGAAAATAATAAATGTTTTACATATTTATTTATTTTTATACTAAATTAATTTTTAGTATGTATTTGGATGATAATCATGTAATGTGTTGTTGTTTTTTGTTGATGTTTTTCGATGGTTATCATCTAATAGATGATTGTATTTGTTGTTTATTGATATATATATATATATTTTAATAGTTATCATATAATGAATGGTTATTAGATTTTGGGAAAATTATTTAGAAGTCCTATTAGGGAGACTTGTGCTACATTTGGTCCCACAAAAAAACTTATGTTCCCATAAGTCCTATAAGAAGTTTCTTGACATATTTACCCTCAATATTAGTTGTTAATATCATAATTTAATAATAAAACCATATATAGGGAAATTGATATAAACGTAACGTAACGTGACACCTACATAAACGTAACGTGACACCTATACGTAACGTGACATCTACATAAACGTAACGTGACATCTACATAAACGTAACGTGACATCTACATAAACGTAACGTAACGTGACACCTACATAAACGTAACGTGACACCTATATAAACGTAACGTGAACATATCTACATAAACGTAACGTAACGTGACACCTATATAAACGTAACGTAACGTGACACCAATATGAACGTAACGTGACACCTACATAAACGTAACGTAACGTGACACCTATATAAACGTAATGTGACATTTACATAAACGTAACGTAATGTGTCACGTTACGTTTCACAAACTTAATAAGTTTTTATTTTTTTAATCCGTTTATTTTGAAATAGATATATAATCTAATATATTTTTATTTTGTTATTATTAATTGTAAAATTTAAAAAAAATTTAATTGAAAAAAAAAAAAGATTTTTAGGCAGTTTTTCTTTTTTTTGGTAGGACTTTAAAAATTCTCATTCATTTTCTACAAAAAAAAAAAAAAAAAAAAATAATAAATAAATAAATAAAAGATTTAATTGAAATCACTGCTCTTTTTGGTGGATGGCATTAAAGTGCTTCCTGATGAGGCTTGTAGCTTAAAGTCAGCATTATCTGTGACTCCAGTCAGATTTGGAGAAACTCCCCCCCCCCCCCCCCCCCCCCCCCCCCCCCCCCCCCCCAAACAAAAAAAAAACGATGATGAATACAACCAAAGATCTAACAGTCAAAGTTCGGAAGTTTCAGAACTTTTGATGCGAACCTGTTCGAGGTGCGAGCCCTTCTGATCGAGCTCCAGTATCAATCGATCCTTCTCATAAAGCTTCTGCCTTAACCTCCCAACCTCCGATTCAAGCTTCGACACGCGAGAGAGAAGATGTAAAAATAGGGTAAAAATATTGGATTTTGTGGAATACATTCTTATGAAAATAGGACTTGAGACTCTATAAGAAATTACACAGGACTCACCCTAACATAAGGTTCTGAAAAAGGACTTATAAATAAGTCTCCCTTAGATTTTTAATGTGTAATCGATATGTATAATATGTGTAATGTTTTTAGTTTTGAATTTTTTGATTTAATGGATTGATTTAATAATGATATCAAAGTTGTCGTCATGTTTGACTTTCGAAAAACTAGACGAAACTAATTTAATGAAAACAAATATTGAAAAAAATTATTTTAACCTTTCCCAAAAATAAAATTATATAAAAATGATGTGTTTTTTAATTTTTTTTCGGCAATTTATTTTTTAGTTTATTAGAATATTTTTCTAAAAACAAATTCTAAAAACCAAAACAAATAGAAATTCTATAACTAAAAAAGTTTCAGCATTATTGATTAAAAAAATACCATTAAATTTCAAATAACATACAAGTTAACTAACACAAAATAAGTTGTCTGACGGCTTTGCTATTTAAACATATTTGATTGTTCTTATTTATAATAAGATTCAAAATTTAAGGTAAAATATATTACAATTGAAAAGTTATGAAACAAAGTAACATAAAATCTAAATTACATGAGCTATTAGTGTAATTCGCATTAATATTATGTACTACTCTTTTCAATATTACTTGTAAAATTGCATAGACCTCCACTAAAATTATAAATATAGTTAAAGCCTTGCCTGGTATAGACTTAAACTCACTTCATAATTCAAAAGAGTTACTCTAGGAATCATTCTGGGTGAATGGTTGTCGGGTAAAAAATTAAATTTGTGTAGTGTGTAATCTATATGTAGAATAAATTTAAATTATAAGATGATAGTTATAAATAATTTCTAAATAGTTAAGTCTGAATTCATAATATTGCTAAATTCAAAAAACAAAAGGCCTTAGAAGCCTATATATATATATTTACTGATAAATTATAGTTTGCCCCCATGAATTTGACAATTTTCTTACTTTGACCATTAATTTTTTTTCTTCTCAATTTGGTCCCTAACATTTGTAGTTTTTTGCAATATATTTTCAAAACAAACTTTCCTCCAATTTGGGATGGAAAATGCTACATGGCACGTGTCAAAATGATTAAATTACACTTTGCTCCCTTTAAGTTTCATAGTTTTCATTTTGACCTTTAATGTTTGTAATTTTTTTCAATTTACCCCCAAAATCAATTTTTGTCCATATTTATAAGATCCAAACCCAAACCCCAAAATTCTAACCCCTATCTCCTTTTCCTTTTCAAATTTATCCGCAAACTTTCATTGCTTCTTCAATCTTCTCTTCTTTGCCCTAACCTTTAGCACCTCTCTACCTTCATTAGTTCCTTCTGTCCCCTTTCTTCATCGTCTCACCCTGTACAACGATCAAATGTTCAATTACACCCAAATACCTCTTTATTTGGGTGAGCTTTTTATAATTTGTTTTCTAAAAAATAGAAAAAATAATTTAGTGAAAAAAGATAAAAATTTTCATATAATTTTGGGGTGGTTGGAATATTTTTTGAAAATTAAAAAATATATTTTTGGTATTTATATTTGTCAAATTGTTTCTAATTATTCAAAAAAATAAATAAATTAAAACAAGTTATGAAAACTCAACCAATTTTTAATATAATTTATTTTATGCAAAATGGCTACCAAAGTGGCATTTTTCCATCCAAAATTGGACAGTACTTTATTTTGCGTGTAAATTTACAAACATTAAGGGGGCAAAGTGGGAAGAAAAATAATTTAAGGGCCAAAGTGAAAAAAATGTGAAACTTAAGGGTACAAAGTGCATTTACCCATTCTTATGACATGTGGCTACACGACACCACGTGGCAGCGAACGCGGTATTTTCCTTCTAAAATTGGATGAAAATTTGTTTTGAAAGTAAATTAGAAAAAATTCCATACGTTAAGGGCCAAAATGGAAAAAAAAAAAAAATACTTTAAAAACCAAAGCAAAAAAACCCTGAAAACTTATAAGACAAAGTGTAATTTATTCAATTTTTTTAGTTATGATATTGTACGATTTTTAGGGGGATTTGGTTGAAAGACCTTGGTTGATTGGGAAGGAAGATAACTATACAAGTAAACAAGCTCAACAGGCCAGTCTGCGGATAGGGCTAGTGTCAGCAAACAAGCCTTTGATAGGATTCATTTTCCATTAGTGAGCAGTTACTGATTTTGTTTTTCAATATAACATATTTTAATGCTTTACACGGGCACGTACTTTTATAATAGATGTATTTGTTTGCTTGTAGGAGTGGATTCGTGATCCGATGTTGCCTGTGTTATTGTGGACGATAGAATGAATTGATGTAAAGGGAGTACTATTAACAACCATCTCGCTTGTCAATCTTTTTTACTGTATTATCAATCACGATCGAATCCCGCCCGCATTCGGTATCGAGTCACACGATAATTTTATTGATATATTTCACTTACTTTTTTTTCATTGGTTTTTTTTTTTCCCCCTTTTTTTGGGAAGGAGGGGAGAGAGGGGGTAAATTACACTAACCTCCCCTGAGGTTTGACAAAAAAATATAATTAGCTCTATAATTTGATATAATTATATTGACCTTCATTTAGTAGGGTTAAAGTAATCAAAACTTATACAAATGGTAAATAGATAATTTTAACGAATATGAAATAATCTTCTTGTATAATCTTGTTGACCAAGTTTGCACTCTTCCAAACATCGTCGCTTTGCTACTTGAAAACACACGTGAGCTAGCTGGCGGGTGTGTCCTACAAACCCCTTCAATGCCTAAATCAGCAAGTAGACAATAGACAATAAGCTCTATGTATTTGTGAGTAAGAATTACAATACCTGTGCATAGGTTCTGTTATGAGTTTTTATAAGTTCCACATGACACAATCCTAATAGGACTCTAACTCTCCTTAGCAGAGTCCTTCTAGGAGTCTTATACTTAAGAATAATGTTTATCCTTAGAACACCTTCCTCATTGCAAGCCAAGTGAAATGGCAAAACACCCTGCTCGGCTAACTGTGCCTAACCGAGCTACCTTGTGTAGCTATTCCTCTGATCGAGCTGCGCAATTCCTGACTGCCATGAGTTATCCCGCCAAGCTACTCATAGCCTGGCTTTTTTCATGTAATCGACGTGTCATTCCAGTTTGTTTTACTGGCCATACACGGATAGCTAGACCCAAACCCATTGACCGTCCTAGCAACTGTCAATCTGGGACCGAGCTATTTGAGTACGTAGCTCGGCCCAATGTGTGGCCCCAACCTCAGAAGACAACCTTACCTAGCCGGGCCCAATTTGCACACAAATTACCCTATTAATCGCCCCTTAATTCCATCTGTGTAGTATGCTTGAGATTATTGTCTTTCAGCTGAGCTCAGTTGTTCAAGCTAACCGAGATAAAAATTCCTGCTCGGTCTTGCAATCTGCTTGGCTCTAATGAGTCTCATCAGTTACCTAGCATGTTTTCCTGTTCCTCTGACATCATTTCAATCATGGGACACGTGGCATGCCCTCACTCTGGCCCCCGTATCCCTAGTACAACTGTCAAACACTGTCTCAAAATTCAAATGGTCCCATTTCTTTGCCGTATGCATATATACAGCCTATACGCACGCCCCCTTGCCTCCACTGTTCATCGTCTCCAATAAAA